>APFE030979007.1:51608-122903 GCA_000404065.3 Pinus taeda
TGTCCTTTTGTCAGCAAAGTGTCCACCACAAGGTTCATCATGGCATGCCTTAAGAATTTCAGGCATTTCATCTTCTCGAACACATCTTCTGATCATGAGATCTGGACCTGTTTTATACAATTCATTAGTAATCCACGAGTAATTTGCACTTGTTTGAATGATTTTTCTTTTATCCTTAGGAAACAGATGTGAAGGTAATTTTCCTGTGGCTAAGTAATTAGCAATATCTGCAAACCAAGGAGTTTGAGTAGCTATTGGAACAAGATATTCATTAGGAAATTTATCTTCGACTGGAGTGTTATCTTTGATATTTTGAATTCTAGACAAGAAATTAACAATTGTATTTTGTTTCCTAGGTCTATCTAAAACAATGATGTTGAACTCTTGCAGGAGTAATAACCATTTTGTAACTCTGCCATTAGTAATCGGTTTATTCATTAAGTATCTAATTGCAGAGTGATCTGTATGAACAAAGGTTTCATAGCCTATTATATAATGTCTGAACTTGTTGATAGCATGAACAACAACTAAGAATTCCTTTTTAGTTACAGTGTAATTTAACTTAGTGGGAGTCAAATTCTTGCTTGTGTAGTAGATGGCATAAGGGATCAAATCTTTTTGTCCTAATACAGCTCCCAGAGCTATATCTGAAGCATTTGTTGAAATATGAAAAGGTAGTTTCCAATTTGGACCTCTTAAGATGGGTGCCTCAGAAATTTTTGCTTTCAAAGTCTCAAATGCCAACTGGCAATCAGGATTCGAATTGAATTCACAATCCTTGGTGAGCAATTTGAAGAGTGGTGTTGCTAGTTTAGTGAAATTTTCTATAAACCTTCTATAATATCCCGTGAATCCTATAAAACTTCTAACATCCTTTTGACAATTGGGAATTGATAGTTTAGAGATAACTTCAACTTTAGATTTATCAACCTTAATTTCATCTCCTGAAAGTGATGTCCTAAAACAATCCCTTCTATAAACATCATTAAACATTTTTCATGGCTTAGTGAAAGGTTTGCTTCCTTACATCTTTTAAGAACTTTTTCCAAATTTTCTAATGCTTCCTCAAATGTATTCCCATAAACTGTAAAGTCATCCATATATACCTCTACACAATCATGTATTAGATAAAAAAAAATCCCTAGTACTGCTCTTTGAAATGTTGTAGGTGCATTGCATAATCCAAAATGGAGTACTTGGTAGGCATAAGTTCCCCATGGGCAGGTAAATGTGGTTTTATCTTGATCTTCAAGTGCTACCTGAATCTGATTGTAACCACTAAAACCATCTAAGAATGAGAAGCACTTCTTACCTGCTAATGTATCTAACACTTGATCTATAAATGGAAAATTAAAATGATCTTTCAGGGTAGCTTTATTCAATTCTCGATAATCAATACATACCCTTCATTTACCATTCTTTTTAGGCACAATCACTAGAGGATAAACCCAATGGCTATCTGAAATTGGATAAGTAAAATCTACATTCAACAATTTTTGCAACTCTTCTTTCACAATTTCCCTAAGATTTGGATTCATCCTTCTTTGAGGTTGTTTGAAAGGTTTACAATTTTCGTCAATGTAGATGTGATGTATACAAGTCTTAGGACTAATTCCTTTCATGTCAATGTACTCCCATGCATATGCAAAAGAATGTTGTTCTAAAGTTTTGATTAGCTTTTCTTGTTGTAATTTTTCCAAGTTATTGTTTATGTTCAATGTTTTCCTCGGAAAGATTTCAACTATAGAGCTACCAATTTCTTCCATAGAATAAAGAGACATTTGCCTAGATGACAAATATTCACTATTAGATATTTCTTGAAACTGATCATGTTGCTATTCTGGAGATGATTCAAAATTTTCCATTGTATTCAAGATTTGACTATCTTCACTAATGGTTGAAATAGTAAAAAGAGGTTGAATATCATATTCATCGTCAATCCATTCTTTGTCATGTATCTCTATGATTGTTCTTGCTGGAGGATATAAAGTGAATTTCTTATTTGAATTACCATTAGAGATATACATATCACCAGATCTACATCTAATGAAAGTATCAGCTGTCTAAGGACACTGGAATATCTTCTAACACACCATCTGGTTTGATTATAGGTATATCTGCCAATTGCAGTAATGTAGGTGTATAAAGAAGAATGGGAAGTTTGAGCTGTTCCATGGTTTGTTTGCTCATGATGTTTATTGCTGCTCCTAAGTCAATCAGTGTATTTGGGATTTCAACTCCATTGATATGTGTTTTTACAACTGGACTTCCTGGATGTACATATTTTTGTATGGCAATTTTTCCCGTCATTATGTCTGCTATTTTTCCTGCTAGCTGAATTCTTTTTACTTCATTTGTTTTTCTTCCTGGTTTCTTCATGCTCAACTCTTTTATTGTTTTAGCTAGAATTGGAATCTCCTTAATGGCTTGTAACAAAAGGATTTTGATACAAACCTTTTTGAATTCATCTAGAAAATCATAATCAGGCAACATAATATGCTTTTCTACCCCTCTATCAACTTGTAATATTTCTGGAAAAGGAGGTGCAGAAGTAGATATTGGTTGTTTCTCTATGATAGGAGTTGAGTTTATTGGTTCTTTCTGTTTTTCATTTCCAATATTCTGGTTTTGAGGAGATGTTCAGTCAAAACTTTTATTTTGCTGTAGAGGATCTTCCTCAGAATTGTCTTGTTCTTGAATAACCACAAAAAGTTTTTTCTTTTCTAATATCTTGCTAGGTTTCAATTAGACATCATTGAGATCTAATGGAGTGATCATGTAAATTGGAAATTGTTGTCCTTCCACCATATAGGTATTTGAGTATTTTTATTGTTGGGGTTGGGTAATGGTTGGGTAGGTAACTGATTTGGCCTTTGTGGAAATGGCAGTGAAAGTTGAGGGTTTTAGTTTTGAAGTTGGGGTTGTTGATTTTGTTGAGGAACTTTTTGGGGAGGATAGTTTGGATATGATGGAGGATATTGATAGTATGGAGAGAATCTTCCATAAGGATTATGCATTCCTTGAGCCCAAGGTTGAGTTTGAGATTGAGATTGAGACCAAGGTTATTGCCAAGAATTCCAATTTGGAGGGGGCTACATATACATTTGGTTGTTAAAACCCTGATTTTGTTGCCCTTGCCAAGGTCTTCTAGAGACAAAGCAAAGAGACTCTATTGGATTTGAAATTGTTTCCTCTTGAAAAACACCCTTAAGACCAGGGATTGAAGGACAACTTTTGGTCTCATGGTTTTTTGAATAAATAACACACGTCTCTATGACTTTTGCATCTAAAGGGCATTCTCTTTAAGCGTGCTTCTTTCTGCATTTGGGATAGAAAATAGCCAGAGCATCATTCTCGGTTTTCTGCTTGTTTTGTAACTTAAGGGTGTCTATATGTTCACTAAGGCTCCCTAAAATATATGTTTTAAATTCATCAAGCATGTTTCCAATTTCTGCCCTACTAGTTGTAGATTTATTCACCCTAATAAGAGAAGGATCCTTGGACCTTTCCCAGTTTTGGATTTTCCT
The DNA here is from genome assembly GCA_000404065.3 of Pinus taeda. Classification (NCBI taxonomy): domain Eukaryota; kingdom Viridiplantae; phylum Streptophyta; class Pinopsida; order Pinales; family Pinaceae; genus Pinus; species Pinus taeda. The sequence goes on from APFE030979007.1 coordinate 55,136, forward strand.
CTTGAGATATGAACACATAATTCTCCTATGTCACTTAATGGGAGTTGAGAGATATCTCCCTTCCCCATCGTGTTAAGGATATCTATCCACTCATCTCTAATGGCTTTTAATAAAAGATTTTTTAAAGTATCTTGATCTAAGTTATCCATTTTTGCTCTTTTTAAGTTATAATTGAATCTCTCAATTAAATCCTCTAAATTTTCATCCTCTCTTTGCATCATTTTGAACACTTCATCCTTGTGATTGATAGGCATGCAATAATCCAAATACATGTCCAAAAACACTTTCTTCATGTCATTCAATGTTCTAATGGATTGAGTGACCAACCCGATAAACCATTTTAAAGCAGCTCCTTTCAATGTTGAAGGAAACAATTTGAGTTTTTGAGAGTCTTGTAAATAATTATAAGTTTTGCACAAGACTTCAAATTCAAATAAGAAGGTTTCGGGGTCGTCACTTTTTAATCCATGAAAATTTGGGAGGACAGAAGGCGAGATATTTTCATTGTGGCATCTGTTTCTTCGTCAGCTATAGGGAATCCAAAAGAATTATCAACTTCCCTATTTCCTCTACCTCTTCCATTATTTCCTCTATCTTCTCCATTATTTCCTCTACCTCTTCCTCTACCTCCTCCTCCTCGAAATAGTGAGAATTCTCCATCCTCTCCTTCTTCTTCCATTATAGTTTCTTCAGAGTTAATATAAGATTCAACTTGCAAGGCTAATTTCTCTTCCTCTGGTTCCTCTATTAATGGTATGTAGAAGAGAGGTTCTACTTCTTCTTCTCCAATAGGTATTCTTAACTCTTCAACTAAATATGTTCCCCTGTGGAGGTGAAAAAGGCTACTCCTTCTGTTGGAGATCCAAGATTTTCCTCCTCTAGGACTGCCTTAGTAGATGAAGTAGGAGATCCTCTTGATTGAGTTTATGACCTTAGAACTTTAGGAGGTCTATGGCTATGAATATGAGCTTGAGGTGGGGGTGTATCTCTTCTTAGTCTTGGTGGAGTAAGTGGTGTTGTAGGAATTGAACTCCTACCTCTAGCTATAAATCTACCCCTAGAGTCTCTTTCTCTACGCATATCATATTTTTTTTTGAATGTGAGAGATAAGGTTACCTAATTACACTTCCTTGACAACGGCGCCAAAATGTTTAGTCAATTTAGTGTCCTAAATTGCTTGCATGAATTATCAACCAAGGTTTGTAGACTGATGAAGTGTGATGCACTATATGTGCTTAGTTAAGTTTTCTCTTACTTCGTTGTTTTGTATTTTTTAAGTTTGTTTTGGGGGTTTATGTTCTTTTATGTCTAAGAATATACAATCTATGAGAGATTTACATGGATCTAATGAGATTTTAAAGGAAGGATAGGTTCCTAAGTTAGTCTAGTCTCCTAAAAATGGACCAAGAATCATTTTTAAGTAGTTAGGATCTAATAAGAGAAACAAAGCATCTACCTTATCTACCATTTAGTCCTAATCCATGGATCTATTTCTTACAACCAAAAGTAATATTGATGTAGAAGGTAATTCAATAATTGCATTCATTTAGCCATTCAACCATTCAATTTTGGAACATGATAGAATCAATCTCCTTGAAATGATTTTTTGGAATGTCAGGTGATGTAACTAAGTAATGACCTGAAAACAGGAAAAGAAAAGATGACAGATTGTAAAACTGACAATATGCTGAGTAAGCTCAAACACTGCATGAATTAGATATTCAACCAATTAAGTTAGAATTGTCATTATTTCGAAATGGTTTTTAGAACATCTATTAATACAACTAGTTGACAGTTCTATGCTAAGAAAATGAGTAATCAAAATAGTAAGAAGCTAAGCAACTGTGTATTCTCATTTCTTCATTTTTCATTCAGTCATTTCTCATACAATATCTCAGAAGAATAAGACTTCCACGGTTGTGATTTTTATCCTTGACTATTGGTTACAAACTAAAATGAAACAAAACTGGAGAAAATGGACTTGTAGAAAACATAGTAGTAGAAATTAAAATCAAAACAACAAGTAAAAAACCTGCTTCAGTGCAGGCGCCCTCTGCAATTGATGTGGCTGGATGACAGCTAATTAAAGATGCACTTTTAAACCACCATTGAAAAAACAGAGTTTGTATTATCAACAAAACAAAGTCTGAACAGCTTTTTAAACAAAAAGCTTGTGATCCTTTCTAGCTTCTAACTACTTCTCGGTCTCATTTAACTGATATTTATAGAAAACAACATAACTGCCTAAGAGAAAATCTTGTTACAAGTGGCTTGATCTGAATCTATCATGACTGTTTATAGAAAGACATGCTACAAGTGGCTCAATTTGAATTGTAATGAGACTGCTAAACCTCTAAACAGCTACAGGTAGCCTAATCTGCATTAACTCCTCAACTTCTGATAAGCTACAAGTGGCTTAATCCGCATTAACTCTTTAACAAAACTGTTAGAATCTTGATTAGCTACGAAAGAGAAAATCAAGATTCCTACTGCTACTAGATAACATATTTGACTCCATCTTTGACCATGACTTTAGGCATGATTTTCTGTCGATCTAGACTGAGTGAGTAGGATAGAATCCATGTAGAGATGGTTCTAGAGATGCCCATGTGGCCCAGTTCTTTATTTGACACCTCTAACCTGCCAAAACATGAGAGTAGCTGCGGAACCCACGGTTAGGTGTAGAATATGCTGCGTTTTGTAGCTAATTTGCAAAAGCCTATTACAATAGCAAGAACATGAAAATATCATATGGTGATCATTTTAATGCTTTTCTAAGACAGAATCTAGCATTTATCATTGATTGGATCTATAGTCTTGTGAGAAATCAAGAGAAAAAGGCGAGAAAAAATGTCAAAGGGAAGGAAATTCTAAGGTTCAACAGAATTTTATGTCTCCTTGTTTCTCAGGTTTTACCGCAATCCACATCGGATTACTAGTCCCTAAAATGAGACACCACCCTTAGGCTTTACCGTTTATCTCACCAAAACCAGTCAAGGGATTCCTAGGCCTTTGGGATTTTCCTAAGACCACATCCACCCCATATTCGGAAACCATCCAACAATTCTAAAGCTCAAAACTGAGCAAACAATCCCATCACATCATGGCTATCCGGAGAAAGGCAAGGCTAGGCTAAAAATCATTGTTATAACCTGACAAAACCATGCCACCGATAATAAGAGAACTATACACCAACTAGCTAGGAAATCACACATGTAATATGCTACCTTCAAGTATTCCTGTGGAAGCTGCTTGATCCTGCTCTTCATGTCTTGATCCTTGCTTTCTTTCCTTTCCTTTACTTCGTTTTTTCTTCCTTGCTCCAAAGCTAGAGCGCTCCAAGAAAACTCTACATGTCCAAGAGCAAGAGAGAGAGAATAATGGGAGGGCTCCAAAACTGAACTAAAAAAAGGTTACAAACTAATCCTCTGTCTGGGCACACTTGCCAACCCTTCCTCCATAACTCTGAATGGAAGATGTTTTCAAATCCATAGGCAATAAATTGGGTAAGTTTTTAGAAGTAGATATGTCTTTTATCTCTACAAGAACTAGGATTGTGGCTAGAATAATTGTAAAACTGGATCCAAGAGAAGTCTTGTTTGAAAAAATTGACTTGCATATTCAAGGATATACTCATTCACAATTAATAGGCTATGAGGAGTTCCCCTTTTGTTTCCATTAGTGCCACAAACATGACCACCTTGCTTGTGATTGTCTATTGGGTTTTAGAAAAATGAGAAGGCAACGAAACAATGTAAGATATGGAGGGATTGTAGTGAATGATGGTGAAGGGGTCATGTAGGTATAGATCAAGGATGAACAAAGGAGCCTATCTCTTATCCCTATGGAGGTGGAAGTCGAGCTTCCCCAAGAGAAAGCTCACCAAGAGGAACCTGGAAATGATTGTCATATGGAAGTGCAAACAACCCAAGAAATTATTGATCCTCACACTCATCCAATGTGTAGTATCTTACACTAGACTCCTCCTATTTCATCTAGCTCTCGTTGCTTGTTCATGGTTCAAGGCCTAGTCCTTCCACAACCATTATTTCGGAACATTCTCTGCACTGTAGCCTATCAAATACTTTGGACAATAATATAACCTTTGTACCTGTTATAAGTCAACCTGTTGGGAATCCCTCTATCTCCCTAACCTCGTCTTCGTTGGCCTCACACTATAATGTCTACCCTAGGGAAAAAAGGGGGTTTCCAACGGTCTTGTTGGGGGACTTGGGGAGGTTCTAGTTCCATTAGGAATAGGGAAAACCAGAGGTCGAAAATCTAATATCTGCAAAGTCCAAATGAAAGCAAAAGTGGACATAGAAAACAACTTATATTGGTAGGGGCACTTAGAGTGGCACAAGCCCCAGTGGAGGTTTCCAAATGATTGTTCCATCCTTTAAATGTAGAGGCTCAGCTAGTGCCCACAAAAAGCTAGCTCTTAAAAGGATTATTAGTGATATTGGTTTGGATTTCATAATGCTACAGGAAACCTTAGGAAATGGATAAATTGTTGCTGAAACTCTCAATAAAATGATCCCAAGATGGTTTTTCCTAACCTCAAACGTGAAGGGAAGATCAGGGGCCTAGCCAAAAGATTAAAAGGCAATAGATTTAGGGTTTTGAATTCTTGGGGATCTGAACTTGTACTGGGTGCAAAAATTTTCTCATCAGATTTAAGCATGGAACTCTCCCTTATCAATGTATGCGTCTCGTGCCAGGACAAGGTCTCTTTTTGGAACTCCCTTTTATCAAAATCTTTCATAAACGAACAAAATGTTGTGGTGGGAGGGGATTTAAATTTATCCTTAGGAATGTCTGAAACTTGGGACCCTCAAGTAGATACTATGGAAAAATTCTTCACAAGTAAACTTATGATGTAAATTTAATTAAATATAAACAAACTTGGAGAAAGAAACGTACAAATTTAGCCAGGGTGGCCAAGATCCTGGACCAGCTTTTGCTGGCTGACAATTTGACCAACATAGTTTCGCTATTCTAACAATTGGTGGGGTCGAGAGGAGATTGATCTGAAAATGGGGCACTTAGGCTCCTTGTCTAACTTATAAGAACCTCTCCCACTTCCAAAGCTTAAATATTCCCAAGTCCTTATGATTAACCAATGCGGAATTAAATATGTGCTTGAAAATAAGGTGTATGCTTATGGTTATTTTAACTGTTTATGTGCTTTTAAAATTCTATTATTTGTGCTGATATGTAAATACATATAACAGTAGACAAATGCAACAATAAGCAAACACATAAGACAACAACTTAATATGGAGTTCACCCAAAACTCTTGGGCTACATCTCCTTGAGCTGTAGTAAACTCAACTAGGCTCTCTGGGATTATGGCAAGTCTTTTTTACAAGCTTTTGGCTCAACTCCACTGTTTTATATAGAAACAATGGGTTTAGGCAGCATTTTATCCCTGGCTCTTGAATCTCTTGGCTGCTGTCTCTCGGTTCTGGCTCTGGCTCTGGCTCTTGACTCTGGCTCTTCGACTCTGGCTTCTTTGGCTTTCTGCAACCTTCAGCTCTCTGGCTTTTCACTTAAACTTCAATTGACCCCAAAGGCTCCCTCAGTTGCTCTGCGCAGTAGTTTTTCAGCTCCTGCTTCTACCTTCTGCTTTGCCTTTCGACTTCTTCTTCCCTCGCTCTCAATCGTGCTCTCTGGCTCTTTTGAGGTATCTTCCCGGCTTTTTGGTTTGCCTGGTCGTTTCTCTGCGATTCATTGTCCCTCTGCGGCTCTGTCACTTGAAAATGCATCATTATCTGTAAAAACCCCTGCTACAGTGTGGCATGATGATAGGGAGCGGTTACAGAAGGAATCGGGGCCATTTCATAGGCGAAAATCCGAAAAAGGGAGAGAATCTCATTACATAGAGAATGTCTACAAAAGCACCATCGAGTGTGATTTGCGGACTTGAAATCCCATTCAATCACCCCTAAATCCCTATTGGGTCTTTCATTAAGCGTCATAGCGCATCGCATTAGTGTATTGGGCAAAATCCCAAATACACAGGAAAACCTTCAAAAATCTGACAAAATCCTTTTTACCGGACTTCAAATTCTATCGAATCCACCCTATAATCACATTGGGTCCGCCTTTGGCTGCTGACACAATCTCCACCGTCGATCTGGGTGATCTCCAATCCAACGATCATCATGCAATTTCGGGTAGCTTAGGAGTACGGATGTTACCCGCCTGAAAAGGTGGTTTTCCTCTCTCCTCCACCAGCCACGTGTTGATTAGTGTGTGGGATCGGGCGGAGCCAGTCCAAAACCATTTATCGCTTGAGGCCCGCCCGAAATCCGCCTTTACGGAACTCAAAATCTATGCAATTGGGCTTAGAATTCCCCTTCGGGTCTATTTTATTGCTTCGGGTGTCATTTCTTTGTATTTCAGGTTTTACACCGAAAAACATTAATACACAGAAAATCTGAATTTCCAGATTTCAAAATTTATGAATTGCGCCTATGAAATCTGTCGGGTTCGATAATCGCCGATCTTCGATTTAATACTGGTCGTCCATTCCTCTCGCGAACCAACGACTGAGATTGCACATCGCGATCTCTTATCGCATATCACGTTGCACACGGCCCAGGGGTTCTGTACATCGTCGATGCTGATTCACCAATCCGATCATCGGTGATCGACGTATCGCATGATCACAATCTCCTGGTCCATGGTCCCGATATCACATGTATGTATTCCTCTGATATGATAGATCAGATTGGCGGTTTGGGGTTTCTCCTACATTCGTTTAAGTCCGGCCTTTGCCTTTTTTCGATGTGATTTCCGTTTTAAAGGGTTTTTTTTGCCATTTTTATGGGTTTTTGCCTCTTTTTCCAAAGAAACAGGGCATCTTCTTTCTGCAATAACTTCTACACCCTAAGTCCATTTTAGCCCATTCAACTTGTAGTAGATTCAGAATGAAAATATCTCTGCCATGGGGTTATTTCCAGGAACTTCCTTGGACTTTCATTTTCCTCTGTGAGGAACACTTAGACTTAGGAGTATCCAAAATCCATTTTGGATGACACCTTCCCACTAAATAACTTTTGGTCTCCAAAACACTGATATATTGATCTGAATAGTAAATGAGAGTAACGAAACCCTCTTCTTTCAACCTCCATACACTTGCCTTGCATAGTGCCTCTGGACCAAAGTCTCTGACCACTTTCCTTTTTGGATGTGCTGGTTCTCCTAGGAAGAATTGTCTTCCTTCTTGCCTTCATGCATAACTTCTGTTGAAATGGTAATAGAAGGTAGTTTGAACTCTTCTACCTTGATCATTGATCCAAGGTGGATCAAACCAATGTGAAGTCATCCACTCCACTAAACTTTCATTTGTACTTGTTTGAAAAGCTATCAACAACAATGTTAACAACAAGAGAAATACAGGCAATAATTGGATGGCCTAGACTCCTGCTTCAACAAAAAAAAACAGATTTCACAGCTTGTGAACACTTCCATGTCTTACATCTACGTACAAATGATGGACTAGATAACAAGCCCACAAAACATGCCTTTAAACAAATGACCCTTCAAGTCAAGCATGTAGAAAAATACCATTAGGACTCTTTTTCCAAAAGATGAAACACTTCATCATTATCTCCATTTGGAGACCAAGTTAACTTCTTCCAAGTTAACATGGCATCACATGCATGTCAAAGCAATCAACCCTACAAGTTAATTACACATACATGTTCAAAAATAAGGAAATCATCAACATCCTTGTGTTCATGCACCTCATGCTCATGCATGCCTTTCATCCTTCAACTTTCACTTAAGCACACTTTACTTTCGAAGCTGAATTGAAATATAATGTAGATGCATCAATATACATGCAATATTAATCAAATAAGAACTCTAACCCTTTCAAAGGTACTACCTTTTTCTGCACATCAACATCATCATGTGAATCATCTTGAGACACGTCATCCATGGAATCTTCATTTCCATGCCTGCCATCTTCTCTTTCCACTATCTTCAGCTTTTGTGGAAGCATTGCTAGATTCAGAGTCCAACATTTTGCAGCAAGATGTCCTTGCTTATGGTAGTAAGTGCATGACATGTGCATCCTCTTGACAACATGATTTGCCTTGTCCAATGGCCCTTTGGCTTCTTGCTTCTTTTCCTTCAAAAGTTTCCTGTATGTGGTCACTCTCTTCCAACATCTAGAAACATTATGGTTATCCAAAACACAAAAGGAACATGCAATTCTTTTCCCATATCTATGTCGAATCATGCTTTGTACAAACAAAAGGAAAATGTTTAGAACCAGATTTTTACTTGCCTCTTTCACCTTTATTGCCTTCATGAGGAGGTGAATTGAATGAAGAAGTGGCTCCCTTTGGAACACCATCAATCTCTTCAAGGTTGTCAAAGTCTCCCCAACTCTCTGGTTCAAGTATGTGCTTCTGAACACCTGCATCCGGCAAATTATGTTTCAAGCCATTGCATTCCTCCTAAATACAATCTTCACACTCTTGAGGTGGAAGACCTGTAATGCAACTCCTTCCTGAAGCTGTTTCACGGCCTTCATGGTAGCCTTGGAACTCTTTCCATAAGACTGTCCATAGCCAAGACCCAAATATTTAAGCCTTTCTTCAACCATTATTGGTTCAACAATACCTTGTGCATGCTTGCCCAAGCCTCTTCCTTCATAGCCCATCTTGGACATTAGGTTGGAACCTATGCCTTTAGTATGTTTTTCAAAAGAACCAATATAAGCATTCTTAGAGTAATTTGAAGACAAAATGGAATGGTTTATCTCTTCTTCAAGCTAATACTTAATTAAGGCTTCTTGGACAACAAAGAGCCATATCTCCAACTCATGCATCCTTTTCAGGTTCATATTGGCAATATGAAGTTGCCTCTCCATTTCCTTCAATCTGTCAGAAAGCAATTGCTTCTCTTCCTTCATGGAATTCAACTGCTCTCTAAGTATGCTGCTCTTTCTTCCATCCTCATACATTTCTCTCACCATATCCATCATGGTGGACAAGTCTTGCTTCATGTCTTCATCAAAGAGTCTTGTGATGAAGAAAGAAGAATTTGAGGACTCACTTGCAGAAGTTGTCATTATGCAAATGAAAAGAACTTAAAACAAGATTAATAAAAAGCTTTATCTAGCAACCTTTTGCAACAAACCTCTTGTGCTTCAAGGATTTCCTTGATGTCCTTCTTGTCCTTCCTAGACTGCAAACTCAAACGATAGTCAGTCTACAAAACAAGCATACAATCAACCTCTGACTGTTTAAACACCTTTCAGACAAGCAATCTTTGCTCTGTCAATCAATCATTCTGATGTAACCTTCTTGAAGGTGTGGTTAATCAAAACTTAGCTCTGATACCACTTGATCTGAAAATGGGGCACTTAGACTCCTTTTCTAACTTACAAGAACCTCTCCCACTTCCAAAGCTTAAATATTCCAAAGTCCTTATGATTAACCAATGCGGAATTAAATATGTGCTTGAAAATAAGGTGTATGCTTATGGTTATTTTAACTATTTATTGTGCTTTTAAAATTCTATTGTTTGTGCTGATATGTAAATACATATAACAGTAGACAAATGCAGCAATAAGCAAACACATAAGACAACAACTTAATATGGAGTTCACCCAAAACTCTTGAGCTACATCTCCTTGAGCTCTAGTCAACTCAACTAGGCTCTTTGGGATTATGGCAAGTCTTTTTTACAAGCTCTTGGCTCAATTCCACTGTTTTACATAGAAACAATGGGTTTAGACACCATTTTATCCCTGGCTCTTGAAGCTCTCGGCTGCTGGCTCTCGGCTCTGGCTTTGGCTCTCAGCTTTGGCTTTGGCTCTTGGCTCTGGCTTTGGCTCTTGGCTCTCGCTCTTCAGCTCTGGCTGCTTTGGCTTTTTGCAACCTTTAGCTCTTTGGATTTTCACTTGAACTTCAAGTGACCCCAAAGGCTCCCTCAGCTGCTCTTCGCAGTAGTTTTTCGACTCCTACTTTTGCCTTCTCTGCCTTTCGACTTCTTCTTCCCTCGCTCTCAATCGTGCTCTCTAGCTCTTTTGGGGCATCTTCCTGGCTTTTTGGCTTCCCTGGCCATTTTTCTGCGATTCATTGTCCCTCTGCGACTTTGTCGCTTCAAAATGCATCATTTCCTATAAAAATGCTTGTTGTAGTGTGACATGATGATCAGGAGCGGTTATAGAAGGAATCGGGGTTGTTTCATAGGTGAAAATTCGAAAAAGGGAGAGAATCTCATTACATAGAGAATGTATGCAAAAACACTATCGGGCGTGATTTGCGGACTTGAAATCCCATTCAATTGCCCCTAAATCCCTATCGGGTCCGTCATTAAGTGTCATATCGCATCACATTAGTGTATTGGCTAAAATCCCAAATACATGGGAAAACCTTCAAAAACCCGATAAATCCCTTTTTATCGGACTTCAAATTCTATCAAATCTGCCCTCTAATCAGATCGGTTCTGCCTTTGGCTGCTGACACAATCTCCACCATCGATCTGGTGATCTTCGATCCAACGGTCATCATGCAATTTTGGGCGGCTTAGGAATACGAAGGTTACCGGCTTGAAAAGGCGGTTTTCCTCTCTCCTCCACCAGCCACGTGTCGACTAGTGTGTGGGATCGGGTGGAGCCAGCCCAAAACCATTTAACGCTTGACGCCTGCCCGAAATCCACCTTTACGGAACTCAAAATCTATGCAATCGGGCTTAGAATTCCCCTTCGGGTCCATTTTATCGCTTCGGGCATTGTTTCTTTGTATTTCAGGTTTTACACCAAAAAACATTAATACATAGAAAATATGAATTTTTGGATTTCAAAATTTATGAATCGCACCTATGAAATCCGTCGAGTTTGATAAATGTCGATCGCCGATTTAATCCTGGCCGTCCATTCCTCTCATAATCCGACGACTGAGATTGCATGTTGCGATCGCTTATCGCATATCGTGTTGCACATGGCCCAGGGGTTTTGTACATCGTCGACGCTGATTCGCCGATCTGATCATCGGTGATCGGCATATCGCATGATTGCAATCGCCAAGTCCATGGTCCCGATGTCGCATGTATGTATGCCTCCGATTCGATAGATCGGATCAGTGGATCGGAGCTTCTCCAGCCTCCACTTAAGTCAGACCTTTGCCTTTTTCTGATGCGATTTCCCTTTTTAAGGGTTTTTTTTGCCATTTTTAGGGGTTTTTGCCTCTTTTTCCAAAGAAACAAGGCATCTTCTTTCTACGATAACTTTTGCACTGTAAGTCCATTTTAGCCCATTCAACTTGCAGTATATTCAGAATGAACATATCTCTGTCATGGGGCTATTTCCAGGAACTTCCTTGGACTTTCATTTTCCTCTGTGATGAACACTTAGACTTAGGAGTCTATCCAAAATCCATTTTGGATTAGAGATTCTGATCATTTTCCAATCTTTCTTGAATTAAAAGGGAGCAGAGGGAAACCTAGAAATCCATTTAAATTTAACCCCTCATGGTTTCAGGAGGAGAGTTATAATGAATTGGTAAAGGAGTCATGGGTAAAGTACAACCCATAATTTGGATCCTCCATAGCCCAACAATTTATCGAGAATCTTAAACAAATTAAATCAAATATAGTCCATTGGGGAAAGCAGGAAAGGATAAGGGACGAGGCAGACCTCAAATATATTGAAGAAGAATTGGAGAGTCTGGAAAATCCAAAGGGGGACAATTATGAGTCGAGGAATCCAAGGAAAAAAATAAAATATTTGGAACTTTCCAAAAGAAAGATTTTAAAGGACAAAGAGGATCAATGCAGATTGAAAAGTAGAGCTATCTTGTTAGCTAGTGGTAATGAAAACTCCAATTTTTTTCAAAATTATGCAAGAGGAAGGAAAAATATAAACAACATATGGGAAATGATGAGAGCAGATGGAGCTACAACAAAAACCTATGAAAAATTAGCTTCTTTGGGAAAATATCATTTCAAAGCCTTTTACATAGCACCATAACAAGAGACAATTGCATAAGTGATATAGATTGCTCAATTATTCTCAAGATTCGTGGACGAGGAGGACAATGACCATTTAATGGACTCAATCACAAAAGGATAGGTGGAATAAGTAATAAAATCCTTGCAAAATGAAAAGAGCCTAGGCCCTGATGGTTGGACTACAAATTTTTTCTAACACTTCTCTAATCTCATAGGAGAGAACCTACTTTGAGTAGTGGAGGACTCAAGGCTTAAAGGACATATCTACAATCCTTCCAGCTCAACATTCTTGGCCTTAATTCCAAAGACTCATGATCCTCAGTCTTTTGATGAATTCAGACCCATATCCCTATGCAACTGCATTTACAAAATAATAGCCAAAATCATTGTTATCTGCCTCAAGCCCATATTATCTAGGAATATATCTTGGGAACAATTTGGCTTCTTAGATGGATACCAATTCCATGAGGCCATAGGAGTTGCACAAGAAGCAATGCACAACCTTAAAAAGTGCAAAATGAAAGGTATGATTGCAAAAATTGACTTATCCAAGGCTTATGATAGAATTAGTTGGATCTATCTCGTTTGCTGCGCACTCACCTGGGATTTGATATTTCTTTCATTAACTGGATTATGGGGTGTCATAAATGGGATTTTTGTTGGGCTAATAAATGGGGTTTCATCCCCCTTTTTTCACACCTAGAGAGGTCTCATATAGGGATGTGCTACGTTTCCTCTCTTGTTCCTTTTGGCAGTGGAAGGTTTAAACAGGTTGATATTAGCAACAAAACGTAGAGGGGATGTGAAAGGGATTGAGGTAGCCTACAAATTTATTCCTAATGCACCTAATTTTTGTAGATGATATTCTTTTGTTCAATTACAGGTTTATAAGGGACCTTAAAAATTTGAAAGATATCGTTAACGTGTTCCTAAAAGCTACTAGTATGCTTCTTAATGAACAAAAGTCTACACTGGGATGTGAAGGTTTATCATAGGCAAAAATTAATAGGGCACATTGATTTCTACCTTTTGAAGAAAAACTTATGAAGCATAGTCTCAAATAATTGGGGTTCCATATAAAACTTGACTCTTATAAAAAATATGGCTGGAAGTGGCTCCTGGCTAAGATTGAAAAATGGATTAAACATTGGAGTTTCAAATAGCTCTTGAGGGTTGAGAGACTGGTTCTAATCAAATCAGTCCTCATGGAAATTCATGTTTATTGGATTGCTCTCACGTGGATTCCAAAAGGGATTTTTTCTATTAGAAATTTGTGTGGACATTTTCTCTTGGTAGGGGCAAAGGAAGAAGGAGTTCTCCTTTGGGTTGCATGGGGAAAAATAGCCTTACCAAAATCTTGGGGAGGATGGGGAATAAAATATTTACCTTTGCTAGCTCTCTTGCAACAAAATCTAGGTGGCGTCTTCTGACTGTGGAGAACCTGTGGACAACAATGGTCAAACACAAATACATTTATCCTCTCACCATTAAGGAGTGGGTGTGAAGGATGGACAACAGAGTTCCAAACAATTCAACAATATGGAAAGTTATGGTGGATTCCTTCATGGTGATAGAATTGGGCCTTTCTCGGAAAATAGGGAATGAAGAAAATGTTAGAGTCGGTATTGATCCTTGGGTAGGGTGTAGCACAGAACATGAACTTCCAAGGGAATTAATCATGGCTCTTAATGGACAAGGGATTTTTTCCCTCAACCAGGTAGAATATGAAGAGGGATCCACATTTTGGCATCAAGGTTGGAATACGACTAATCAACTACAAGTAGATGAAAATTTCAGAGCTCCTTAGCATGCTGATATAATAGAATTGCAAAGATCACAAGTTAGGATTCATGATAGGGAAGACTTGTTCAGATGGGTTCATTCCCCTACATGGCTTTATTCCCAAAAATTCGGGTACAACCATCAAATTGAAAGAAGAATACAAGGCTAAAATATTTGGTGGTGTAAGACTTTGTGGAAGTTGGAATGCCCAGCTAAGGCACGAGTTTTTCTTTGATGCCTTCTCATGAACAAAGTTATGACTTTGGATAATCTACAAAGAAGGAATAAACATAGGCTAGGTTGGTTTGCGTTATGTAAAAATGGGGAAGAAATAGTCATCCATATATTTATGGTCTTCCATTTCAGATTGAAAGTATGGGATGTATCTATGATACTTCTGGACACGAGACTTGAATGGAGAGGTTTAAACATAGGAGAAGCATGGAAAAATTGGTGGAATGAAGTGAGGGATGAAAAAATAAGGAATGTTCCACCTCTAATAAGTTGGGGAATTTGGTTGGTGAGAAATTAAGGAATATTTAGAGATCAATCTTCAGCACTAACTGCCATAGCATCTGAAATTGTTGCAATCTACTCGTCGTTACTCCCATCATCCCAATCAATACAAGCTCCAAGAGTTATAAGAGAAGAAAAAATCAACCAACAAATCCTGTGGTCTTATTTTGATGGAGCATCTGATGCATAAGGATGTTGTGGGGGAGGATTGGTAATTCATCTTAATAGTCAGAGGTGCATAAATAAAAAAATAGACCTAGGAAACATAACAAACGATTATGTAGAGCTAATATCCTTGAAATTGTTGATATGTTGGGCAAGGGAATTGGGGAGAAGATTCTTGCAAGTTTTTAGGGAATCTTTCAATGCCATAAATTGGTTCAATGCAGTGCATATATGTCAAAATCATGTTCTACAACCAATCATTGAAGACATTCAGTTCATTAGACAACATTTTGACTTTATTTCATGTTGCCATATTTATAGGGAACATAACTTAGAGGCGGACCTTATATCTAAAGAAGGTGTTAAACATGCTCTAGGCCCCTGACACGTCAGAGAGCACATAAAAGGGACGATCCAAGAGTTTCTCATCAACATTTTGTTTTGTTTTTTTTTGTTTTTTAACTGAAACAGTAATGTTTTATTTATGAGAAAAATCAGGTTGGGCCAAGCCAATCAACCATTTACAGAGAGCAGAAATTTCATTACATCATCCTAGAGGGATTAATGCCTTAACCGGGGTCTCAGCATTCCAGTATCTAGCTTACATCCTATGTTTGCCAAGCTATCTGCTACCTTGTTTGAGCTCCGGAGAATATGGAAAAGTTGTGTCGAGGGAATTTCTTGCAAGATTCTCTTCAATCTTATTAGCTGCTTGTTTAGCCTTGGATCCTTTAGATCTTTCTCAGTGTTGAGAGATTTTATCAGAACTTCTGAATCTCCAAAGACTAGGATTTCTCTTATGTCTTTCTCTCTAACCAATTGGCAAGCTTTCAATAAGCCAAGGATTTCAGCTTGGTTGTTGGTTTTTTGTCTAAGCCCCTAGCTGAACTTGTCTTCTTTGATCCCATTCGGAAAACAGATCACTCCTCCAGCACCTGCTTTTCCTGGGTTACCTTTAGAAGCACCATCGAAGAAAATTGTGCACTTACCCATGGTTCTCCACCATTGTTGGAAGTTATCATCCAGATCCCGAATTTGCCATCTTTCCTTTTGAGTTGGACGAGAGAGAATTTGGTTTCTGTCTCTACAGGAAAAAGCTTCCAACCACGACCTTTCTTCATATAGGAGAGTTTTATCCTCTTTAAAGGGGAATTGATTTAAGGTTTCGATTAGGAGGCCCTTTGCTCTTGCAGCCACCTTCTCTAGGGTCCACTCAGTGTTGTTAAAAATGAGATCATTCTTGGTGAGCCAAAACTTCCAACAAACATACTTTGAAATTGCTATCCACACTCGATACCAGAGAGTCTTGCTGCTGATTCTATAATGATAGTTGTCCTTCCACGAAGAGAACAGAGAGACTATCGAGGTCTGTGGAAGAAAGGGAAGATTTAGGCCTTGAAGAAAGAAAAACCATGCCTTCTTCGCGAACTCGCACTTGACAAACAAGTGATCTGTGGTTTCCAAAGTGCATTTACAGTGAATGTAGCGATGAGGGCTTGCGATGTTGCTTTTGTTCAAGTTCTCGCCAGTTAGAATTTTCATGTGCATTACTATCCAGAAGGAAAAGTTAATTTTTGGGATGCTGAAGCTACCCCAAACCTGTTTCCAAAAGGAAGCCGGGTGTATTGAATCCTTCCTAGATTGCATTTGGAAGTATCCTTGGGCAGCTGAATAAGCCCCAAATCTGCCCCATCCCTAGGAGTCATTCTCATCTTTGTGAACTGGAGTGAAATCAGTGATAGCTTCAATAAGAGTTTCAAACTGCAATTTCAAGCAATCTGGAATTCTTGGGAACTTTTAGCTCTGCCAATTCCCTTTGTTATCCCAGTCCGAGATATCTTCTAACTTCCAAATTCCTTTCTCGATTAGCCAGGATCTTATCTCATCCATTTCTTTAACTTCTGCTAAAGGAGGGTGACCCATTATTCTATCACTCCATAGATTAGTGTTTCTACCATTTCCAGGTATGCGACAAAGGAAGAATCTGAAAAATTCAATTCCTCGACTACATAAGGTCCAAGCCAACAAACCTTTTGGCGTTTCCTCTATGTTGAAATGCTTTAATGTTTGGTTATTAAGATATTTAAGTTTAATAATCTGACTAACCGGATGGTTGGGTTCTGTATGAAGCTACCACAAAATTTTACAACCCATCGCTATGTTTGCATGCGTGGGTTCTCTGATCTGCAACCCTCCTTCCACGAGGGGTATTTTCACCATTTCCCAATTCCTCTTCCTTTGTTCCACAAAAATTCCTGCATTAACCTTGTTATCTGATCTGTAATTGCTTTAGGTGCCAACATGAGAGAGGCTTGGAATGTGGGTAGCACCGATAACACTGATTTAATTAGAACTAATTTGCCTATTATTGTGAGCCAATATCCTCCCCAGCCTGCGATTTTTTTTTTGAATTTGGCTATGATTTCCTCCCACAGGTTATTCCGGTTAGAGCCCAACATTAATGGGAGTCCTAAATATTTTATTTTCTCCCAAGATGCAAACCCAGCGAAGTCAAGAAGGTTTGCAATTCTGTCTATAGTTTCTTGCTTTGTATTCCAACCATATACAACACTTTTCGTTTCATCTATTAGAGCACCAGAGATACTGCAAAATTTATTGAGAATGATTTTGAAATAATTTGCCATTGGAAGAGATGCTCCTTTGAACATTAAGGAATCATCTGCGAACAGAGCATGATTCATAGGATCCACTCCTTTTACGATTCGAATCCCAGGAATACTGCCAACATATTTTTCGTAAGATAACCTTCTGCTCAGAGTATCTGCCATCAAAATGTAGAGGAAAGGGGACAGTGGACATCCTTGCCTCAGACCCCTGGGTGCTTGAAAGTAATTGGCTGGCCTTCCATTTATTAGTGGTGCGATCCATACCTTCCCTGTGCAAGCTTTGATAATATTTATGAACTCCTAGCTGAAACCAAAGGGGTGAAGAACCCTGTACAAGAAAAAACGATTAACTCTGTCAAAAGAATTAGACATGTCTAGTTTAATCAACATACCTTGTTCTTTTCGAGGATGGCTGGAGTGCAGAGCCTCTTAGACTTGAATTACATTCTCCAAGATGTGCCTTCCTTTCACGAACCCTCCTTGAGCAGGATAAAAAAGTTTTTGCAGCAGTGGTTTGATTCGATTAGCCAGTAGCTTAGCCAGAATCTTGTAGGAGGCATTGCAGAGTGAAATCGGTTTATATCTTTCAAAGGACCCAAGATTCACTTCCTTGGGGATTAGAGCGAGAAATTTGGAGTTGATTCCTCCTCCAACCTTAGCTTTTTTCATAAAGCCTTGAATCATTTTCAAAAGTCTGTTTTTATTATATCCCAGCAAAGTCTGTAGAAATGAATTGAAAAACCATCTGGCCCTGGTGTTTTATCTCACTCCATGGACCACACTATTTTTGAGATTTCATCTTCCGAGAAAGCTTTCAATAGGGTGTCGTTATCTTCTGTATTAACCAGAATTGGGATGTGTGTGAGAAAATCATTTATATCCTCATCACACCCATCCCCTTTTGCGCTGAGTAATTTCTGAAAATGACTACTTGCTGCTTCTTTAATCTGCTCAGTCCCTTTCCACATCTGCTCACTAGAAGCGGCAATTTTTGCAATATGATTGGGCGAGAGACGGGCTCTGTATTGTCTATGAAAATAGGTTGTGTTTCTATCTCCAGCTTTTAACCACAAGCTGCGAGATGTGATTCGCCAGTATTCTTCTTCTCTCCAAAAGAAGCTATATGGTCTCCTTTGAGCAATTTTTTCTTTGTCTAACTCCGAAGAGGAGACTTCTGTCTTTTCCATATCAAACTGAAAATTTGCCAGCTGTTGGAAAACTTCCTTCCTCTGGCTGGTTGGAGTTTTTATCGCCTTTTTTATCCAATCTTTCAAGGCATACTTCACATTTTTTAGCTTTTTCTCCCATACGAAGCTTGGGGATCTTGTAACTTCTTTATACCAGGTTGTTTGGACTATTTCAAGGAACCCATCTCTTTCAGCCTAGAGAGGGTTGAATCTGAAAGGAAGAGGTCCTAAGTCTTCTTCCTCTTTCAAAACAAGCAATATTGGCTTATGGTCCAAGGTTAACTTCGTAGAATTTTGGAAAAGACTATTATTCTGTCCAAAAGATTGAGTTGTGAATGAAAAATCTATCTAACTTAGCTGAAATGTGATTCTCCCCTGTTCTATTGTTAGTCCAAGTGAATTCTCCTCTCACAGGTTTAAAATCAACCAGATCCCATTGTTGGGCAAGGTTTTCCACAAAAGAGAGCATGGAGTCTCTAGTATAACTTCCACCTCTTTTTTCTTTTGGGTCCATTATGATATTAAGATCTCCTCCTATGACAATATTCTTTGGGTTGTGGAGATCTAAAAACTCCGACAGGGACTTCCAGCACTCTCTCTTTTCAGCATAGTTTACTGGGACATACATAGTGAATAATGTTAGACTGAGATTACTTGTGGTGTGTCGAAGTTCAGTGAAGATCCAATGCTGTGTTTCATGGGATCTTTCTAGAGAGAAGTTTTTTCCAGACAAAGGGTTCCTATGCCTCCAGCCGTGCCCCTGGCACTAAGTGCCTTCCCATTATCGAATTTCCATTTTGAACTGCTTGTACGAAGAAGGGAATCCCCTTCTATTTTGGTCTCTTGGAGCATGAGAATATCTGTGGATTCCAATTTCAAAAGATCTTTTATTGCTTCTGCCTTTTCAGGATTCCCCAAACCCTTGTAGTTCCAAGAGACCAGTTGCATTACTTACTACTCGTTGGAGCAGGACCACCTCCCTTGGCCGGCCTGGTTCTAGTATTCCTCCCCAAAGACATCTCAATGGTGGCTTGACTCCCTAGGGTTTTTAGCCTTTCTGCTTCTTCTTCTCTAGTTTCCTTGAGGTTTTTCCTTCCAGTTCTTTTCGAAGGCCTCTCAAAGGTCTCATCCTCCGATGAGCCTGAATTTTCTGTGGTTTTTTTTTTTATTTATGATTTTTGCATAAGAAGGAGAGGGATTATTGCCTAGGGCTGAACTTGAGGGGATTGTTTCAACATTACCTGATTCCGAAGAGATGGTGTCATTTGGCTGGAGGAACCCTTCCTGATCTTCTTCTGGAGATTCTAGAGGAGTTTTGAGAGGATCAAAGGAATTTTTTCCTGCCTCAGTGTTGTTAGGTTCCTTTCTCCCTGAATATGCAGGATTTCCATTGCTTTTCCCTGATATTTTCCCAGTCTCTTTGCCTTTTGATTTGTTGTTATGCTTGTTGTTTGCTGGTTTCTTGACTTGATTCCATTGTTCTCCTTTCTTTTTCTCTGTACTTCCTTGTTCTTTTTCTTGCAATACCTTGAAAAGTGCTCGTACTCGTGGCAATGTCAGCATTTGAAGGAAGCTGCTCATAGTCAAGCTCTTGGATGTGAGTCCAATCAGCAACAACAAGTTTGATGGCCTCAGGTAAACAAACTTCCAGGTCGACTTCGACACATATTCTGGCGTAGTAGTATTGATATTTTCTCGCTGCTTGATTTATGTATTTAGCAAGGGCATTGCCTATGTATTGCAACGACCTCTGATTCCAACAATGGAGGGGGAGATGAGGTAGTCGCACCCACATTGGAACAACTGTGGGTACATCTTGAGCTGGATCGAAATCTGGAGACCATTTGTTCAAATAGAGGCCCTGAGGGCCCATAAAATATGGCCCATTCCTGAAGATCAGACTTTTGTCCTCAACATTTTCAAATACAAACAAAAAGAAACCTTTCCCAACAAAATGAATTTTGATTTCTTCCGAAACCAGCAGGATCCAGTTTCGATTTATCCAATCTTCTACCACTTTCAGGGATGGCTAGAGCCTTGTGAACTGACCAATGAGTCCCCTCTCTGTTAGATTCAGAGCCGATTTGCATGTTTCTTCCACCGGCAGAACCACCGTAGATATACTGTCCAATTTTTTAACAAATTTCTGCTGGGCTCCAATAAGCGGCCTTTTTCTAGCTGCGGAAACAAGTTTCTTGAAAGCTTCTACTTTAGGAGGCGAGGGAAGAGGGATCTCAGAGCCGCCTCCTGGATCTATTGCGGCTGAGCTCCACCCTTGGTTGCTCTCAAACCTATGCTCTCAAAATTAAAATCCACTCATCAACATTTTGTTATATGACATGTTTCATATAATTTTTTTTATCTATCATGCAGGATGACTTCTGATGGGATCTCATTTTTGCTTTCAACATCAACTCCACCTATTTAGTGACAGACATATATGAGACAAATTGTTTATGTTTATAACTAGTTATATCTATCTTTATTTAGTCTCTTAGTTTACAAACTCAACGATTTATATGATATGATTGTAAAAATTGGGTTGTTTTCTCCTGAATGAGAGGCCCATTTTTGTTTATTTTTGTCATGAACATATCACAAACCTATATATGTTTCTTCTATTTCATTTCTCAAAAATAATAATGCTCATGCATCCGTAGATATAACTTTTTATTATCTTAATGAAAGGTGCAAATTTTCCTCGGAGAAGAAGAAGCAAATGCATTCGCTTAATTGTTTGTAACTATTAAAACTCAAAAACTTTAAACTTCAAAATTTCAATTTTGTCATTTTAACATTTCATTTTAATTTTACCATCTTAACAAAAGTGAAAGTGATCGAATTTTCATAATATCGAGCTAAAACAGCTCAAATATTGGTTATTTATATTATAATGAAGCAAAAGAAAAATTGAAACACACACACAAATATATATATATTTGTTGAGGTGCTAAATAAGGTCTAATGTGATATTTTAAATGTTATGTGCTTTTGTTGGCACGCTTGTGTAACAACTTTACTGATGGATGGCATGTCCAGAATGACGTAGACTACTAAAGTGGATGTATGTAGGATTTTAAATATGTGCAAGTTATTGAAGTTTGTGTATGTGCACTTAGAATTCAAGTAGTAGAACAAGAGTCAATATACTAAATTTTGTAAAGGTTTATAAGGGTTTTTACAAGTGTAAGGGTATTGTCTTTTAAAACTCACTAATGAGCGATAATAAAAGGCTACTAGAGGTGTTTTTCCCTAGGTTTTGTGTTGGCCCCCTAAGACACAATATTGTGTTAATGCACACATTTGAGGATTGCTAAGGTAATCAATGGAGAAGGTCAATGTGGAGAATGGGCACTTCCTAACATATGTGGAGTTATACATTAAGAACATATATTTACACATGCAATTTCATTATGAGTAGGCACCCACAAATAATGTGCTTGTTTATAGTCATTATTAAAGAGATAGTATATCACAAAGAATAAAAGGGATCAAACATTAGAGGATAATAGTTTTAACATTCTATATAAATATTGTTGTTTTATTTTGTTTCTATTTAATATAAATTAGAGTGTATGAAGTTTTTAATTGAGTGTAATTTTTTGTTTCGCTTCTTTTTTTCAGAGAAAACTTTATTTAGAAACCTAAGGATGCTTTCTCACATTCATGGATAGCATCCTTAGTAAAGCGGTACAACTTACCTAGGGAATTTGAAAAATTAACATAAAACTAAAAAATTACCCAACAACATTGATGACAACTAGTGATTCTCTACTTTCTTTTTTCTCTTCATTCTTAACCCCTAGTTGGTGGGAGTTATGGTTTCCACAAAGTAAGTTTCACGATTCATTCCATATGACCCTCATGGATTTTGAACAGATGAACCTTTTCTATGACCCTTATGAGGGTTGCAGCTTTGGGTGTTGCCAAAATCCTCTGACCAATATTCACACTATCCTCACATCACACCTTGATGCTACAATATTCAAACCTGAAGGTTTTGCTAGACATAGTAGGACCCATGATTTAAGATCTTGGTGATAGGAAGTTGACAGTTATTGTGAGATGACATATCCCTAATTTTGAGTCTCAAAGGACTTTGTTGACCTATTTTCTTGTAATGCCCCAACTAGGTCTAAACCATCAACATTCTTTATTAGCCTTACAAAGCATCCATCTCTTTTCTCTTTAAAATTTTCATACTTATTCATATTTTTTCAAGCCTTGTACAAAATTTCCTACCCCAAACAAGAACTTTGCACTTTATACATAGTTATTCTCGCACTAGTATTAGCCAATTTTCATTAGTGTGCAGAATACGCTCCATAACCTTTTCTGCACACACCTATTTTTTTGCACAACTATCTCTCTGCACACTCAAGTCTTCATATTTCCCATTTCTCTATGCTCTCACTTCTCTACACATATGAATATTCCACGCCATCATGTCACCTACTCTCATAAAAGTCATATTTCCACTTATGAGGCATACTTAGTGAAATACAAAAATCACCTATTTTCTTTCTTTCAGTGCCAATTCAAAGTTCAATCATGAAAGCTTGATCCTCAATGTAAAAGGTGTTGATATGGCATTATGCAAATAAAATTTTCCATAATTATATGATAGATGTTTCCTTAACTTTTAACTCCTAATTATGATTATCACATGTCCCAATCAAGGTGGTACATGATGAAGTGATGTATTAGTAAATTCTATCCATAAATTGAGTTTTTAAACGACTAAGAAATCTATAATATAACCCTTGATCTGTCATGTATATCAAAGATCCTTGAAGAAAGAAAGAAATATGGGAAGTAAACGAAAGAAGGAATTATTTTGTGGGGATACAACTAATTTTCTCCCCTAGTATGATAAAAACTTTCATTGGTCCATGACATACTGATGGTATTTGAATTTGATTGTAACAACCCTGGTTAAAAATTCATGTAAAAAAATTATAAGACCAAGGTCATGGGACACGTATTCAAAGTTGAATGGTGGGCAAAGCATCCTAGTGGGTGCCACTTCCAGTTTATTATGGCTAAGGAAATTGGCAAAGGCAAAGAGGCATTAATTGGAATTTTATTTATGAAAATAAAGGAAAAGAGGAGAAAAGGAAGGTGAAGAGACACAAATTTGCATGAGGAGGAAATTCAAGAAATTTGAGGCCTCAATGATAAAAAGGCTTATGAGGATCAGTTCATCGCTTTTGTTAGTGTGTGAGGTTTTTTTGTTTTGTTTTGTTTTTTGGAGCTCTCTCTCTCATTCTCTTACACACTTAAGAGTATTCTTGGAGAATGCTTGGAGCATTCTAATATTCACTTGGATTGGAGAAAGAAGGCAAAGGAAAATGGGAAAGCACAGGGGGAAAACAAGATAAGTAGCAATAGTGGGATCACTTTGCAGGTAGCGAGTTGCATGTACAGTTTCCTTGCTAGTCTTGGCATTCATGTGGTTTCTTGGTTATGAGCTACCATTGCCATGGAGGATTACCTGGATTGATAGTGGTTTTGCCTAGCCTTGCCATTTTCTAGATAACCATGGTGTTGTGGATTTTCCCTGTTTGGTGCTCATATTCCTTATGGTTGTGGGTTGAGTTATTAGTTCCTAGAGCCTTAGTTGGACAAACACTTTGGAAGCCCTGGAACAACTTTGGTTGAGTTACTAGTCCTGGAAGGCTTGGTTGGACAAATGCTCTAGAGTCCTTGGTGGGTTGAGTTACTAGTCTTGGAGCCTTGGTTGGACAAATGCTCTAGAGACCCGTGACAATTGTGGGTTGAGTTACTAGTCCTGGAGCCTGGTTGGAACAACTGCTCTAGAGCCCTAGACAACTTGGGTAGAGACCTATCTGGTGATGGTTACTGATGTGCAACCATGAGGTGGAATCATTGGTTGAGGGTTGAGGTGGTTTGACCTATGGAAGACATGGTTCAGTTATGTTTGGTTTATTCCACGAGATCCCACATTCATGCTTGCAATATGGTGCAAGGGTGATTGGATGAAAGAGAGATTTGGTTCAACCCAATCTATGGTCAGGTGGTACGTGGATGCCCCTAACTTGGTTGGATTTCGTATATGTTAATAAGAGTTGTTTCCTCTTGTATTTCATGATTAATTATATTTGTTATTGTGTGGCCTTGATGGTTAGTTTATCATGATGTATATGTTGTTCATTTATTGGTTATATGATGTTCATGAAATGTATAATGGCTATGGCTCTTTGTGTGTTTTGATTTATTGAGGAATGGTTAATGAATGTATAAGCTAATAGAGGTTAACACAGTTATTATGAGAGGGCATTAGATCTTCTTGAAAATTCTCAGATAAGTATGAAATCTTTATGCTCAGATATGTAATTATGACTTGTACATTACTTATTCATGATGTGTTTGACGAAATGTCTGTCATGGTTGGGATGGGTCAGCTTAAGTCCCTATTCAATTTTTGCATTAAAGGATTTGTCTCTATTTTATTTATCATTTCTGAGAGTTTCATTGAGTTCTGGGCAGAGGCCTGGGTCCTAGCCCTGAAAAAGTGGCTCAGATCTTAGGGTCGCTGGCACAAAACTAAGTCAATTAGTCTATTGTCGCAGGGAAGTAGGCTCATGGGAGTGATTGGAGGCTTATATGTAACGTCGCCTCCTCTCACATCTACCCACATTCACTGGATTACTCGAGTAAACATGAGATGAGGGATTACTATGATATGGATCAACCTCCTAGATGACCTTAAGGAAATGGAGTTGACACAACTAAACATTAATGACTTCCCTCAGGTGCCACATGACCCCTAGGAGTAAGCCATCCCCTCCAAGTGTCCAACCCCTGATACAGCTCATCTTTTCCTTGACCTAGAGCCCCAATTTGTCCCTTTCCCAGGCCTCCATGTGACTATGGGTTCCTAATCGCTCCCATAGGACTGCATTAGTACGATTATGGCCGTTTTCTTCTAGTGTTGTGCCAACGACTGTGAGAATTAAGGCTATTTTCAGGGCTGGGACTTAGCCTTTGCCCAAAAAGCTATGAAACTTCCATAACTCATAAAAGACATGAAGACAATGCTTGTAGACCAAAATTGGAACCAAGAATTGACCTAACCATCCCCAACCGAGATTGACATTCTGTCAAACACTTGGTAGATATGCCACCTACAAGTCATGAATGCAATTCTGAATGTAAGGGACCAACACTTATCCGAGGTTTAACAAGAATGGTCTCTACCTTCTCACATTAGCTATCATAACATCAATTAGGTCTTGAATTCATTATTTATTCAGTTATGAGTGAAAACATGAAAAGAGCCAAGACTAAGATATGTCATATAACCATGCTTATAACCAACATATAGCCAAATAAATAACCATAAGAGAACAACCATTAAAACCACATAATAACCAGTACATTTCCTTACCAAAATCAAGAGAAACTTAGCTTTTATTAACCATAGGAAATTACCAACTAGGCTCGAGAACCACTCGATCGTAGATTGGATGAACCATATCTTTCTTTTAGCCAATCACCCTTGTGCCATATTCCAAGCATGAAAGTGGGATATCATGGGATAAACCAATCCAAAGGAAACCAAGGAAATCCAAAGGTTAAACCACCTCCACCCTCTCCATACGTGATCACACCTAAACCAAAGCTGAGATCACAAAATCGAATCGAGCTTGGATGCCTCAGAATTTCTTCACCATCCTTGAGGAATTTTCCTTTCTCCACCCTCAGGGTTTACCGTGTATCCTGCCATTACTGGTCAAGGGATTCTTAGGCCCTTGGAAATTTTCTTGAGACCACCTAACCCTGTATTCCAAAACCATATGGAAATCCAAAGTTCAATCCAAGAACAATCCCATCACACCATGGCTATCCAAAAATGGCAAGGCTAGGCTAAAATCCATTGTCAAACCTAGGCAAAATCCATGCCAATGACAACAAAAGGACCAAATACTAACATGCACATACCATGCATGTCAAAATCAGCTAGGAAATCACACATGCAATCTGTTACTTGCAAGTATTCAAGCTGAAGCTACGTGATCCTTGCCTTCCTTTTCTTTCCTTTTCCTTTCCTTTCCTTGCTTGCTTACTTTCTTTCTCCTCTTGGTGCTTTCTCCTCTTTGAGACAAATTATAACACTAAACTGACAAAAGGTTGACAAAACGCTACCAACTGATGCTTTGAGGTATTTTTATTGGTGAGACCTATAATTTCTTCAATTTTCCATTATTTTCCTTCATTTTCCTCCTCACATGCACCGTGTGACCTTTCACCTTCCTTTTCTCCTAATTTCCATTTTTTCATAAATAATGTGCCAAAAATACCATTTTGCCTTTCCAAAGCCTTAGCCATTTCATTTTCCAATTTCCCCTTAGACATAGAACACAACAAGTGATGCCCACTAGGATATTTTTCACAACATTCATCTTGGAATAAGTTTCCCTTAACCGTGGTCTTATTTTGCCTTTATTTACTTTTATTACATGAACTTTTAACCCGGGGTTGTTACAGACGCCTCCCCATTAGGGGAACACCATCCTCGGTGTTAAACCACACCTAGACCCAAAAAACCTACTAAAAAGAAAAAACATACTACCTCTGGAGCTTTATAACCTAACTCATTGCAGTATTTACAATAACATTGTGCTCAAAAGCAAAACCATCATGTAAAACATGACAACCATACTGCTCATTGGAGCTTTATAACTTAGCTCATTACGTATTTATAATAGGAACCATACATAAATATGTACAAATACCAAGACTCAGTTTCCTTTACTGGAAAACAATGAAGGATACATAGCCCGCATCTGATCATCCATCTCCCATGTAGCTTCATCGGGCCCAAAGTGCTTCCACTGCACTTTAACCTGCTCGAGTGCTCTATTCTAGAGCATGACATATTTCCACTGAAATATGCATTGGGGTTACGGCTAGAGTTCTCTTTCTTGATACACCTACAATACAAACCAATAAATGACATGATCAACATCCTTTACATATCTTTTAAGCAATGAAACATGAAAAACATTTTGGACTTTCATTGTCGGAGGCAGTGCAAGTATGTAGGCCATTTGTCCAATCCTATCAAGGATCTCAAAAGGCCCTCAATATCATGGTGCCAACTTGGTACATGACCTGATCCTCGAGGATCTCTTCTTGGGCTTGATGCACAAATACACATGCTCCCCAACCTGAAACTCCTTAAATGCCTTGTGTTGGTCTGCATAACTTTCTTGCATGTCTTGTGCTACCTTTAGATTCTTATTTAT
The DNA here is from genome assembly GCA_000404065.3 of Pinus taeda. Lineage (NCBI taxonomy): Eukaryota > Viridiplantae > Streptophyta > Pinopsida > Pinales > Pinaceae > Pinus > Pinus taeda. The sequence continues at coordinate 82,661 of APFE030979007.1, forward strand.
AACCCACATTTCTTGTTCCACGTTTTCCAACATGTTCGGTCCAATAAGTACCATGTTCATTGGATTACTCCAGTTGATGGGAGTGTTACAATGCCACCCATATAGTGCCTCAAACAGACTCATCCTCAATGACTCTTGATAACCGTTGTTGTAAGCAAACTCAACCAATGGAAGGTACTTCTCCCATTTCCTTTGTTGATGCATGACATACATCCTTAACATATCATCCAATATCTTGTTCATCCTCTCTACTTTTGCATACGTCTATGGATGATAAGTTGTGCTGACAGCCAACTCTGTCCCCATTCATGTAAACAACTCCTTCCAAAACTTGGAAGTGAACTTAGCATCCCTCTCTGACACAATCTTCTTTGGAACACCATGCAGTCTCATGATCTCCATGATGAAGACCTGTGCTACCTCACTAGCTGAATAAGTAGTCTTCACTGGAATGAAGTGAGCTACCTTTCTCAACCTGTCTACCAGAACCATGACAGAATCATGCTGCCTCGATGTCTTCAGAAGACCTGTAATGAAATCCATGGAAATGACCTCCCATTTCCACTCTGGAATCATAATAGGATGAAACAACCCACTTGGATGCTTACACTTTGATTTGACCTGATGACAGTCCAAACATCTCGCCACGAACTCTGCAACCTCCTTCTTCAGATTCATCCAATAGTAGAAATTCTTTACTATTTTCAACATCTTTTTATATCCTGGGTGACCTGAATATGGTTTTACATGAAATTCCCTCAAGATAAGCTTCTTGAGTTCGTTGTCATCCGTCACATAAATCCTATTCCTAAATCTCACCAAGCCATCTGTTATAAGATGATAATCCACATCCTGATCACCTGTACCCTGTTGTAACCTAAGCATAATCTTTATGTACCTATCATCCTATTGTCATGCCTATATGATATGATCCGATAAATCCATCCCATATGAGCTCACTGTTGCAACATAGTTCAAATGCTCTTTCCTACTGAGAGCATCCACAACCCTGTTCTCCTTTCCCTTAATGTACCTAAATCTCAAAGTCAAACTCACTAAGGGTAGCCAACCATCTAGCTTTATCGACGTTCAAATTCGACTAGTCAAACATATATCTTAGTCCACTGTGATTGCTCATCAACACAAAACTCCTGCCAAGAAGATAATGTTTCCAAACCTTCAAGGCATGAATAATAACTACTGACTCAAGATCATGGGTCACATAGTTCTGCTCGTGCTCATTCAGTTTCATGGACTCATAGCATATCACTTGTCCTTCCTGCATAAGGAATCCACCAAGCCCTCTCTTACAAGCATTTGTACATACTAAAACCTCTTTATTTAGATATGAAATCTTTAACACTGAAGCATTTGTCAACAACTGCTTCAATTGCTCAAAATTGGCTGCACACTCCTCTGTCCATTCAAACTTCTTACCTTTAAAATGCAATGATGTAATAGGATATTCAATGCGTGAGAAGTTCTTGATGAACCTCCAATAGTAACCTGCTAATCCCATAAATGATCTGACTTACTCCACCCTTCTAGGATCTTTCCACTCTATGATAGCTTTTATCTTTTCCGAGTCCACTGATATGCCATTCTTGGAAACAACATGTCCCAATTAGTGTACTTATGTCTGAAATAAACTACACTTGCTAAGATTAGCATACAACTGATGCTCTCTTAGAAATTTCAACATTGTTGTTAAATGCTTGGAATGCTCTTCCTCATTCTTAGAATATATCAAGGTGTCACCAATGAATATAATAACAAACTTGCCTAGATAAGGACACAACACATTATTCATCAAACACATAAAAGTATTTGGAACATTAGTCAAACCGAATGGAACTAAAACAAACTCAAAATGCCCATACCTAGTCCTGAAGGTAGTCTTATAGATGTCCTCTTCTTTGATGCATATCCAATGGTATCATAATTGCAGATATATCTTTGAGAACACTATTGCTCCCTTCAATTGATCAAATGAGTTGTAAATCCTCGATAATGGATACCTGTTCTTGATCATCACCTCGTCAACTACCTGTAATTAATACAGAATCTAAGAGTACTATCCTTCTTCTTCACGAACAATACTGGTGCACCGCAAGGTGATACACTTGGCCTAATGTATCCCTTGTCAAGTATTTCCTTTGGCTAAAACTTTAACTCTACTAATTATGGCATGTTCATTCTATAAAGTGCTTTTGATGCTGGTGCTCCCTGTACCAACTCAATAGAAAGGTCTACTCCCTGTGCGAAGGCAAATTTGGAATATATGCTAGAAACACATCCTAAAATTGCTACAATATAGGGTACCTCTTGAATATTTCTGCATCCTCAACATCCTTACCCTTGTCATTAGAAATATGAATTGCAAACATCACACACCCTTTCTTGCAATTGCGCTTAGCCTGCATAGTTTTGACCATCATCATTGATGTAGGTATCTTCTTCCCCTGTAAGATTCTCTTCTCTTTATTATCATGTAGGCACTCAATAGCCATGTCATCGAAATCTACCTTGGTCCTGTGAAGATATAACCAACATACCCAAAATCATATTATATGATCCCAATGGCAGTACATTCAAATTTCTTGTTGTAGGCATACCGTTCAACTCAAATGCACAAGATCTTACCCAGTGATGAACTCTCTTCTTCGTACCTGTAGCCAACTGCACCAACCAAGACTCTACATGCACTTCTTTTCTCAAACTACACTTATCCACGAGGTCAGGATTAACATAACTATAATTATATCTAGGATCAATAAAAATAAAAATAACTTGATCAGAAAGCTTATCGTCCATCTCAATGATAGATGCTTGGTGATCTGCCTACCTGTTGTCCACAGATGCATAAATCTGAGGAAAATTATGACCAACATCCCCAACTGTATGCGCTTGCTGAGCACTATATATTTGAGGCCTACCCCCCTGGCACACTAGACAATCCTTCTTACGATGATCTTTGCCACATATCCAACACTACAACGGTGCTCTACTATCACCTCTAGTTTGATGCTCTATAGGCTGCGACACATGTCCCTTCTCAACTACACTAAAATTCTTATAAGTAGAAAAACTTTATTTCTCACCTGCATCTTAAGGTATTCCCTACTTCGGTGGCCATTTTCCTTTTACTTTCTCATTTCCCTTCAAGTAATGTTTAGGCTCAACTTTTCGGTTTGACTGCTCATAACAGTGCTTCAATTTACAGATGGCTTCCTCTAATGATCTAAGCTCATCAAACTCAATCTGATCTCTATATTCTGATGAAAATCCACTAATGAATCTTTGAATCTTAGCCTTCTCCTACTTGAGATAAGGCACATACCTCAACAACTTCAGGAATATGCTAGTGTACTCATCTTCTGTCATAGAACCCATCTTTAGCTCATAAAACTCCTTAGATTTATCATCATAGTACCTCTCCGATAGGTACTTATTCTTGAAGATCCTCTCAAAAACATCCCAAATCAATTCTTGTTCTTGAATTCCCTTAACATTCTTCACATCCTCCCACTAGATATCTACCTTCCCTTTAAGACTGAAAGTGGCTATCTTAGCTTTCATGTTCTCTGAATAACTGTGCAATATGAAGAATTTCTTTATTCCAAGCAACCATGCCTCTACATCTTTTGGCTTCTTCATCTCTCCATCAAATGTAGGAGTGCTTTGGGAAGTTTTAGTGTCTACGGATAAACGCTTAAACCCCTAGACTAGTAGCTAAGTCTAGAACAACAGTGAAAATCATTCTCTGCCTTTTCTATAACCAATAGATTAAATAAGATAGTAAAGAAGCCTACCTGTAGCTTTTGCTTACTCATTATCTCCCTTGACCAATTTTGTTGCTCCTTTCCGTACTTAACCTGCTTGAAAAGTACCTGCACACAGATAGAAGACAAAAACTGATCAAAGCATATGATAATGATCTATTGATTGAACATAGGATGGAATCAAGTTCATAATACACATATGAAAGCATCAATGGACAATACAAACATATGGAAAAAATTTTGAACACTTTATTAGTAAAAGGAAGAGTTACAACCCAATTTGCTTGATGCAGTATCACTCCTCCAGTTCAATCTCATCCTTTCCTCATAAGAAGCAAGACATTTTGACATCATTACAATACTTAAAACCAAATCAAGTCTCATACCAACAACATCTCCCTATAATTCAATGATTTCCAGTCCTTGATCACTTAGATGAGCGGTCTTTTTATAGGTGAATGAAGGAAGTTATATCATAAATGGTGATAATGAATGCCCTCACAAACTTAGAATTTAGTTCCATGGAGGAAGGGATAAAGGGATTGATGTTCCTTAACTCCCTACCTCATCCAAATTCGAGCTCAAAGGAGCAGATAAACTTGGGAAGCTTCTAGATGCACATAATGGATAAGAATATTCCCAAACCCCAATGAAATTTCACTCAAATTCACCCAACGCAGGCCAAAGAGGGCTCAAGTGCACTGCATAGCACCCAAACAGTGTACTGGATTGCACTGCAGTGCACCCTGATGAAGGCCTGCCTGCGCTAATCTTCTTAGAGGCAGTTTTTGGATGATTTCAGGCATGGAATCTCTTGGGAAGGAGGCATTCTGATGGTTGATTTCATTTAGGGCATGTAACAACTGAATTAGGGTTTGATGGGCCCTAATAGTACTAATCTGTAAGTTGGGGTTGATGTGCCCAAATGGATCTGTAACAGTTGCCCCCTAAAGCATGAAGTTGTAAATATGTATGTCGAGTGAAATGCTTTATCATGTGGAAAGGAGGTTTTAGAGTGGAAGGTGACCTGCTTCAATTACAATACATATATCATGATAATTTAATTTTTTTCTCATGAACTTGTTGAGGGAAGGCATACCTGTGCTCAACTTATAAACTTTCATTACACGTACAAATATAGTCGTCTACAGATATAGACCCATGAATGGATGACCACGAATGTACGACCATTGTACATTTGATTTAGTACTCCTGAAAATATCGTAGCCTGGATGGATAAAACTAGATCCGGGGTCTTCAATCTCGTCCAATCTTTCGCTCAAGTACAAGTCTAACCATGTGAATAGATGATTTGGGGTCGAACATGGGAATACATCGTCTGATTACCAGCCAATGATGTAAGCCATTAACAGACGCGAGAGGAATCACCGATAATGATGATGACCCTCAAGGTACTACAATACATTTCGCATGGTGTGAATAAATGATTTGATGTCGAACACCATACAAAGTCTTTTGGTCGAAGGTCAGTGATGTCAACCTATCGTTGGAAGTGAGAAACCTGCCATTGATGTATGCAAGTCTCAAGGTACTGAAGGGGTGTTTCTAAGTCAACTTCTTGGATGATGTGCTGATGTCGACAAGAAGCGACTCGTCACAGGAGGGACTTGATGTATCCCACATCAACGCCACGAAACGAGGTAAATTATTTTGGAGATGAAAAAATCGATTGACGACAGAAGGTTCATGAATGGTGATCATGAAAATGAAGGTTTACGATATTGCAAAGGATGAAGTTTGAACTAAATGACTTCTCTTGAACATGTCGGTGACACTAAGATGAATTGGTAGCATTGACCCAAAACAAAGTAATGGATGGCATGATAACCATCAAGCTGAATGACACCCACATAGTCACGATGATGAGGTGAAAGTGTCATGTTCAAGAGCGATTTGCTACCATAAAGTGTTTCCCCTTTTTCCAATTTTCCCCAGTCATTACTGACCAGTACCTCTTTATTTTTATCAAGCTTGAGGAGGATAACATATGCTTGTTGTATAATTTCACCCTTTGGGTGAATCCATCGCTATTTTATGCTTTAACGAGTCTAGCGAAGGTGAAACTCGGTCTTGTCTAGATGGACAAGTTTGTCGTTATTTGATATTTTTAACAAGTTTAACGACAAAGATAACTCAGTCCTTTTCATGTTTAGAGATTTTTAAAAGGGACGAAAAGGAAACTCCAAAAGTTTTTTTTCATAGATTAATCTCTCAAGTCCGAAAAAGCGTAAAATACTACAAGAGAGATATGATTTCCAATCCTTTAACGAGCTGGAAAGGACAAGCGCTCGAAAATCTTTTCATGTTTAGAGAGTCTGAAAAGAGCTTAAGAGGACTCCAAGGGGGCTCCTTTTTCATTTTTAACAAATCTCGAAAAAGAGATAAAAGTTTGCTTTGTGGTCAAAGATGTTCAATTTACATTTGAGCACGTCAAATTCTACATGTCAGTTCTCAATCCTGCTCAAAACACCATCAAAAATAGATTAAAAATACCTATTTCATGGACCAAATGAATAAAAACTAATGTTTACTTGATTTAATGTGCAAGAAATAAACATAAAAACAAGTTTTGCCATTCATTTTTACCATTTCACATTTAACTTTTGGTTTTGGTGCTTTGGAGTAGTTTTTACCTCACCAGCTGATTGCAGAGGATTCAGTGGACCATTCCTCGTGTCGTCCAGACTAGCTAGGAGCTATCTCTGTTCTCTTTCATTTCATATAATTCATTTTCAGTTTTAGGCAAAATTTTTGAGTTTTTGGGGCCCCTAGGGTTTCAATTTTCCAATCTGGGATCAACGCACCCTTTAATCATTAAAAGGTGTGCCGCAGTGCACTTACCTAGAAGGCTTCCTGTAATGTAGCGCACTGTCCCTAAGGCTAGGCTACGCTGAGTGCAAAACCCAATTTCATTCAACAGTTTTTACCCAAAAAATCCTCTGTTTTTTGCAAGAAATGGATCCTAATTTGCCTTATGTTTGTGTTTTCAAGTATTCATCGGATTAGAATGACGATTACATGGAGAGAATGAGAGCATCAAGAACAGGATATGATTGCCCTAAATAACTAGGGCATGGTTGAGGCCCTACGGAATTGCGGGTTACTCAAATATTTTCGATTACCTGGTATGAGGTAGCAAATGGAGCTTTTGCAGTTCCTTGTTCGTTCATGGGATCTTATTGATCAGTCATTTCACATTAGAGACAAGTTGGTCTCAATTACCATCGATGACATATATTTTCTTACTGGACTATCAAGGCGAGGTGCCCCCATCTCACTTTTTGGATTTGCCAAAGGTGGTGAATTAGTGAGAGATTACATACGATAGTTTTTCCAGCCAGGTGCATAGCTTAGCAGGGAAGAAAATATTAACATCAAGGATGTTAGTGATTTACCATTGAGGATGATCCTCTTTACTATTGCCAAATTGGCTAGCAGTGCGACACTACATTTGGCAAAAAGATCATACATGCAATATGCATTAGAGTGTTTAGAGCCAAAAGTTTTCAACTGGTGCGAGGCAGTATTTTCATACTTGAAAGAACAATTGACCATGGTGAAAAGCAGAAGGACAAAGAACTTTGGCTATGGGTCGATCTTGATTTCTTTCTCCTTGGAGAGAATTCCACTTATGTAGCCACAACATGTTTCATTGTGTTTATCTGGACCTAGGGATCCACGGATGCAGAGATGGGTAGATCTTATGGCTAGGCATGCTGGTCAATCATTGATCTCATTTACCCCTGCATTGTTTGAGTGGCTTGATCGACAGGATATGGCCATTGCAGAGTATCCATATTCAGGGATGGATTTCCATGGAGTTCTAGACATGATGTTACTAGTTGGAGCACAATGGAGTGCTATAGGTAAATTGTTTGACCAAAGTGTTTTTGATTTTAAAGTTTCTACATTTTTTGTGTTTTTTGATTAACTCCAAGACTGAATTCATTATTTATGTATGCAGACGTTGGAATTGTTTGACCTGTAGGGCACCAACGAGTGGCAAGTGGGCCAGCACAGAGACCTATTGGGAGAGCAGTTCTCTGAGACTTAGATTTAGCCGAGACATTGGTTAAGCTACAGGACCACATAGAGGATTTGATCCTAGGCATTTCAGATGTTCGGATTGAGGAGTTTCCTATGCGACTGCAGTGCCACACCATTGGTGTGCTGAGTCATTGGATGAGACTTTTACGCATGATAGCACAGGCTGTGACCTATTATCATGAGCACCACTAGTTTACTTAGATGTTTGCTACATACATTTTGAGTTTTTGGGTCAGATGATCAATTTTTGTCTTGGGCACAAACTGATTGTAAATTTTTTTAAAACAACTATCTATTTTACTTTTAGAATTTTATTATGATTATGTGATGCAATCCTATTCAATTGATGAGGTGAATTGAAAATATTTACTTTACATATGTCACAAATGTCTATTTAACACATAATTTGCTAGAGAATCAGTTAAGGTATTTAGATTTCTGGAAATATGCTGATATTGAATAAACTCAAAATACCTTTCCAAAATACGAACTCTAAGGAACATGCGATTAAACATTGGGTTTTGGACAGTATAAATGCTAGTAAGTTGTAGTACAATGAGTTGTGAGTCCAACCTAATGATGATTTGGCGTATTCCTAGTGAAATGGCATCAGAGAGAATCTCAATAAATGCGCTATACTTAGCGATATTGTTCGTTGGTCGACCAATACAAATCCCTCTAAAACTCACTCATTCGCCACTTGGAGCGAAAATGGCCCATGCTGCAGAAGATAGGTTCTGCGTACTACGACTAGCTCTATCGGCATAACCAACAAATGGTTCCAAAAAGTTTGACATCTGCAACAAATGCAAAGTGGATTACTTAACCAAATAAGAACTCTAAAAGAAACACACACACACACATGCAATCAAAGCATATATACAATGAGTTTTACTACACTTAACTAAGAATAGTAACATTTAAGTTACAACCCCTTTCAGGGCCGCGACAATGGAATCCCATCATAGTCCACTAACTCGCACGCACCTTTCGTGAAAACATGCTTAACAATATAAGGGCCCATCCATAACGGTTCAAATTTTCCTGCTCCGAGTTTATCAGACTCCTGATCATAAAGAAAGACTAGGTCACCTTTTGAAAATACACGAGGCTTGACATTTTTATCATATTGCGCCTTAATATGTTTCTTATGCACTTCGTTAGCCAATGCGGCATCACGATGGGTTTCATCTAGATGGATTAACTCCAAGAAACACGCTTCTTCTTCAAAAGTGTCAGGTAGCAGATCAATTGCGAGTTTGAGAGACAAGATTTCACATTGAATTGGTAAGATTGCTTCCAAACCATACACCAACTGAAAGGGTGTGAATCCGGTCGCATTTTTCACTGAGTTTCGATATGCCTATAGAGATGAGTATAGGATTAAAAGCCAATTTATTTTATGAACTCCAATCATTCTTTGCAACATGCGCTTAAGGACTTTGTTGATGGCCTTAACTTGTCCATTAGCTTGTGGGTAGTAAGGAGTAAACTATCATGTGACAGTCCTAACTTGGTGGTCACTCAACCATCATGTGATTGCGAAAATGTGATCCATGATCTATAAGTTTGTGGTACACCAAACCTGGCAACCACATAGTTGAAGAAAAATAAAGTAGCCATTTCGCCACTTTTGTTCAGTGTTGGCATCCCCTCGGCCCATTTGGTAAAATGGTCAACGACGACTATAATATACCCATGCCCCTCGGCCGAGGTGGGGTTACATGTCATAAAGTCAATGCCCCATTTGACAAATGGGCCAACAACAACGTCTAGATGCAATGGTGAAGGTAGTAATCTGTTTTTTTGGTCATATGTCTGGCATACATGACAGCTTTTGACAACAATAATGCAATCTTTGAATATGGTTGGCCATAAGTAACAATCATGGAGAATTCTTTGCGCGGTAGCATATCCAGATAAGTGTCCACCACAAGCACCTGAATGACATTCATTCAAAGCTTTCTTAGCTTCCTCATGAGTGAGGCACCTACGTAAAATCGTATCGACACCACGACAATAAAGTGTATCACCAATGATCAAATAATCTTTGGTTTGGTATCAGTACGTCGTTGTTTAGAGTGAGAGGTATTAGGCCAGAAAGCCTGGGTCTGGAGATAGACCAGTATATCTCCATACCGTAGATCACTTGACGAAATAAGAAACAAAGACTCATCCAAGATTGATGATTCTGATGTTAAATCATTGGAGGATGAGGGAAGGTCGGAAAGTAAAAGTAACAACATCTGAATGTTCAATTCGAAGTCCAGATGTTTGGGTAAATGAACGACAGTTTCAGAAAGAGGTTCCTAAATAACTTCAGGTTCAGATGTAACTTCTGTTTGAACTGGGATAGATTCCGGATTGAATTTTGGTTGAACTGATTCAAGTTCAGAAGTACTTTCTTGTTGAGCGATTTCAAGTTGAGAATCAACTTGTGGTTGAACAACTTCGGTTACTGTTTCACTAGGATCAGTGCTAATGTCCTCAGGTAATTGTGAAACTTCTTCTTCAGGAATAGATGTACCAAAAATAGTTGGAGTAACTAGAATCTTTGTACTTACCGAAATAGATGATTCAGGTAACTCAGATGAAGAACTAGGAGTTCTTGATGCACTAGACTCAGTTAAGCGAGACTGCTTTGCCCTGATTGGTGTCACTTCGGGAGGCTACTTGTAGAGAAGCCTACTTGTAGCTTTCACTTTCTCCTTATCTCCCTTGACCAATTCTGTCGCTCCTTTCCGTACTTAATCCGCTTGAAATTATCGGCACACAAAAAGAAGACAAAAATCGATCAAAGCATATGATAATGATCTATTGATTGAACATAGAATGGAATCAAGTTCATAAGACACATATGAAAGCATCAATGGACAATACAAACATATGGAAAAATCTTTGAACACTTTATTAGTAAAAGGAAGAGTTGCAACCCAATTTGCTTGATTCAGTATCACTCTTCCAATTCAATCCCATCCTCTCCTCATAACAAGCAAGACATTTTGACATCATTACAATACTTGAAACCAACTCAAGTCTCATACTAATAACATCTCCCTATAATCCAATGATTTCTAGTCTCTAATCATTTAGATGAATGGTATTTTTATAGGTGAATGAAGGAATTTATGCCATAAATGGTGATAATGAATGCCCTCCCAAACTTAGAATTTAGTTCCATGGAGGAAGGGATTGATGTTCCTTAACTCCCTACCTCATCCAAATTCGAGCTCAAAGGAGTAGATAAACTTGGGAAGCTTCTAGATGCACCCAATGGATAAGAATATTCCCAAACCCCAATGAAATTTCACTCAAATTCGCCCAGCACAGGCCAAAGAGGGCTCAAGTGCATTGCATAACACCCGGACAATGTACTGGACTGCACTGTAGTGCACCCCGATGAAAGCCTGCTTGCGCTGATCTTCTTAGAGGCAGTTTTTGGATGATTTCAGTCATGGAATCTCTTGGGAAGGAGGAATTCTGATGGTTTACTTCATTTAGGGCATGTAACAACTGAATTAGGGTTTGATGGGCCCTAATAGTACTGATCTCTAGGTTGGGGTTGATGTGCCCAAATGGATTTGTAACAAGAAGGCTTCACCTTCTTGAACTCCTTAGGTAAATACTCACCCCTCCTATAAGGATGATGATGGTGATAACAATAATGATGTATCCTGGATGATGAACTAGAATGATGCCCATACATACCAGTCCTCCTATCAAGTGTATCTAGTCATCTGCCACCTCTAACTATGTTTCCTCTATCCAACCTATATCTGGACTGAGATCTACTACAATAGGATCCATTAGTTTTATCTTCCTGCTCTTGACTGATCCTTAGTTGTCCCTGTCTCTGTAACTCTAACCAGATTTGAAGGATTATTGCATTAACCTCTACCTACTTCCTTTGAGCCCTTGCAAGTCTTTTTTAGCCTCAACCAACCTGTCATTTTCTGCTTTGCAACTTTTGATCTCTGCCCTCAAGCTCCTTAATGTATCTGTTATACCGGGCGAATACTCTTCTCCTTGCTGTCCAACTGATCTGTAGGGAGATTCATGAGAATTATTGTCTACCATTTTGCTTGTCATCTTGATATCTCTTCTTCCTACAAGTATACCATGTCAGATAAACCAAATAGATACCAAAACTGAATCCATACCTTAGTGATGTTCAAGGGAGGCTTTTCTCATCTGCAAGATCATTCCACATTATCATGTACATGTATAATCATAAACATATATGTGTAATAACATAACATCATAACAACATCATGCATGATCATACCAACTATATATCCTGATCCCATGCATGACAACCATAAACTTGACAACATCATACTTACCCAAAGAGAGTGAAACCATGCTTTGATACCACCTTGTGGTATCAAATATGAGCCAAAGAGAGCACAACCTACTCTGATACCATCCTGTAACGTCGCCTCCTCTCACATCTACCCACTTTAACTAGTTTACCCAAGGTAAACATGAGATGAGGGGTTACTATGATATGACTCAACCTCCTAGATGATCTTAAGGAAATGGAGTCGACAAATCGAGACTTTACTGACTTCCCTCTGGTGCCACAAGACCCCCAGGAGTAACTAAACCCCTCCAAGTGTCCAATCCCTGAGACAACTCACATTTTCCCTTACCTAGAGCAATAGTCTCTCCCTTGCCAAGGCCTCCATGCGACTATGGGTTCCCAGCTCCCATAGGTCTACATCAGTGTGACTGTGGCCTTTTTCTGCTAGTGTTATGTCAACAACTGTGATAATTAAGGCTATTTTCTAGGGCTAGGGCTTAGCCTCTGCCCAAAAAGTTATGAAATTTCCAGAACACATAAAAGACACAAAGATGATGCTTGTAGACCGAAACTAGAACTAGGACTTGACCTGACCATCCCCAACTAGGACTGACATTATGTCAAACAATTGGTGGATATGCCACCTACAGGTCATGAATGCAAGTCTGAACATCAGGGACTGAAACCTTATCTGAGGTTTAACAAAAAAGGTCTCTACCTTCTCACATTAGCTATTATAACGTCAATTAGGTCTTGCATTCATTATTTATTCAATTATGAGTGAAAACATAAAAAGAGCCATGACTAAGGTCTGTCATACAACCATGCTTATAACCAACATATAACCAGATAAATAACGATAAGAGAACAACCATTAAAACCACATTATAACCAGTACATTTCCTTACCAAAAGCAAGAGAAACTTAGATTTTATAAGCCACAGGCAATTACCAATTGGGTTTAGGACTTCCATGAACCACCTGACCATAGATTGGCTGAACCATATCTTTCTTTCAGCCAATCAACCCCATGCCATATTCCAAGCATGAATGTGGGATCTCATGGGATAAAGCAATCCAAATACAACCAAGGGAATCCAAAGGTTAAACCACCTTCACCCTCTCCATACCATGATCACACCTAAACTGGTGTTGAGATCACAAAATTGAACCAATATTGGATGCCATAGAATTTCTTCACCATCCTTGTGGAATTTTCATGTCTCCACCCTCAGGCTTTACTGTGTATCCCACCATTACCGATCAGGGGATTCTTAGGCCCTTGGGAATTTTCTTGAGACCACCTCACCCCTGATTCCAAAACCATCCAAAAATCCAAAGCTCAAACAAAGAACAATCCCATCACACCATGGCTATACATATGGAAAGGCTAGACTAAAATCCACTGTCGAATCTCGGAAAAATCCATGCCAATGAGAACAAAAGGACCAAATAACAACATGCACATACAATGCATGTCAAAAACAACTAGGAAATAACACATGCAATCTGCTACCTACAAGCAATCCTGCTGAAACTACTTGATCCTTGCATTCCTTTGATTTCCTTGTCCTTCTTTGCTTTTCCTTTCCTTTCCTTTCCTTGCTTGCTTACTTTCTTTCTCCTCTTGGTGCTTTCTCCTATTTGAGACAAATTCTAACACTAATCTGACAAAAGGCTGACAAAAAGCTACCAATTGATGCTCTGAGGTCTTTTTATTGATGAGTCCTCTAATTTCTTCAATTTTCCATTATTTTCCTTCATTTTCCTCCTCACATGCAACCCGTGACCTTTCACCTTCCTTTTTTCCTAATTTCCATTTTTTCATAAATAATGTACCAAAAATACCTTTTTTCCTTTCCAAAGCCTTAGCCATTGCCTTTATCAATTTCACCTTATCCATAAAACACAACAAGTGATGGGCCACTAGGATATTTTGCCCAACATTCAGCTTGGAATAAGTGTCCCTTAATCGTGGTCTCATTTTTCCTTTATTTACTTTTATTACATGAACTTTTAAACCGGGGTTGTTACATTATAGTTGTTGGATTTCCTTGTCATGGGAGCGATTGGGAGCCCATGTTAGTGAAAAAACAAGTTAACTCAAGGGTTGGGCACCTGAAGTGGTTGGTTAGCTCCTGGGGGTCCTATAGCTCCTAAGGAAGGTTAGTTTGGTTTTGGTTCGTCGATTCCACTTCCTTAACTGTACTTAGGGAGTTGCTTCATATCATAGTAACTCTTTGTCACATATTTACCCTCGTGGATTGGTAAGATTAGGTAAGTGTGGGAGGAGGGTGTCATAGAGTGGTATCAGAGTGGGTTCCGTTCTCTTTGGGTGATATCTGATACCGTAGAGTGGTATTAGAGCATGGTTCAAACACTTGGATTTGATGGGAAGAATGTGTTTGTCATGCATGCATGTTAGTTGTATATGTAATTGTTATGGATGCATTGTGATAGTAATTGTTGTATTTTGTGTCATCATGATGTTGATATGTTGGCTGAGATAAAGCAGGAGAAGTAGATTATAAAAGTGAGGTTACATCACTAGACCTTGGGGTAACAACAGATCATCGCAGAGCTTTGTACGTTTGACATGTAGGTATGTTGGTTAATGGTTTTTATATGCATTATGGTTATACACATGCCTGCCATTTTATTGTTGTTATGGTTACATGCATGATATATGCTAGTTGGTCAGTGTAGTCATATGCACATGTGTCGAACAGCCATGAATGAGAGTAACTTGTTATTATATGCATTGCAGTCATATGCATGATGATTATGGTCAATGCATTTAATATATTAATGTTATTATGTATCATGATAATTTGGATTGACCTATGTAGATGGTTATGGTCATGATATTTTGGTATCAGCCGATATATTTGTGAGCTTGTGTCGTACTAATCTGAACTGACTTGTGCAGATGTGATAGCCTCCCTTGAGATAAATTGAGGTATGAGTTTGATTATGTCATCTGTTTGGTCTATCTAGCATGTTATTTATATAGGTTGTTTGAATGCTTGATTAATTGCATGATATGAGTATGTGTGGTCTATAAGATTGCATGAAGGACTGATCTTGTTTTAAGATGGTTATACTAACACAATATTTATCGAGACAACTGATATGCACTTGATTGCAAGTGGGTGCTAGTTGTAGTATTATGATTAAAGACTGTGAGTTAACTGTTGATTATGAAACGACTGTTAGTCTTGGTAAAGGATTATTTCAATTAATGGACATGATGTCTTTATATTTGGAATGTGTCACTGACATGTGTGAGTAGTTGTAGAGCAACATGCTGTATTAGCATGATAATGTAACCGTTATTTTTTTATATAACTAAGAGTTGGGTGATGTGACAATACATAGTAAGACTCGATTGTAACAAGGTAAAAGGTAGAAGGTAAAAGAAAAGAATTAGGTGAGAATCCCTTTGGTTATGTTTGGAAACCACAATTCCAAATGAATGAGTGCTTTGCATGAATACATGAAGTCTTCTTAACCTTGATTATTTTTGACATTATGTGGATATGTGTTATATGCATCAACATGTATTTGATAGGTATAACAATTGTTTTCTAGTTATGGTTGGATTCATCAAGGGAATTGGAGTCCCTTGAGAGATAGTATGGATGTGTTCAGTTATAGGTCAATTTGTTGGGTACAACAAGGTAAGATAATTGGTATATTGTTATATTTATGCATACACTAACAATTATGTGTTCATAGAAGTATGATACAGGGATTGCATGGAAAAAATATTGCCCTGAAATATTGAATAAAGCTCAGGCTGAATTTTCCCTTGGAGGCATTAGGAACCTATGGGGATTAAGTCATGGTGTTTATTGGGAGTTTTGTGCTTTTGGTCTTTTGTGATTTATTTGTACTTGATTTTCAGTTTCATTTATGTCTAGTGTATGGCCATACCACTTGGCTTTTGATGTTGTATTGCTATTGGTTTTTCATGGTTTTCTCTTGTTTGCTTATTGGTCTTTCTTTTATGTTTTGAGAGTCTTGGGATTTGGTCAGGGAAAGAGGGAAGTTAGTGTAGCTTGGGGAGAATTGAATGAAATCCAACAGCTAATGTAAGTCCCAGATGAAGCTTGGTGCATGAGTAAAGGGAAACTGAAGGCAAGAATGTGACAAACAGTTGGATTGGTTGGGTCCATTGGGGTAAATGGACAATGGAAGGACAATCATGAGAAAGGTAACAAGGAATGTAAAGTAAATGGATTTGAAGTGTGAGATGCCTTGGATATGTTGGGAACTTTTGTTCTCCATGTTGTGCATGTTGTGCATGGATAAAGGGAGTTCCCTTAACCATTACCTTATGATATTTGGTAATCATGTTGTTATTAGGATTATATTGATGTCTATATATGTATACATGTATGCATATATGTTATTATTTGAGAGGGTCATTAGGGATCATGATTGTTTTATGCCAGGGACCATGATTTTTTTATGCTAGTGTTTATATGCATACTTGTATGTATGTATTCCATTGTCTGATAGGTCGCCAAGGATCATTCTTGTGGAGGAATGATTGCTTATGCAAGTGAATTGTATGAGGAGGTTCCTGGTATTAGGAGAAATCAAGTAGGAAGAGTATCCCTAACATATCTATGAGGTTAGTATCATGTGGATACGAATTGATATTATGTGGTTATACTATGTCTATGTTTATGTTATAGACATGTAATGTTGAGGGATACATAAGTAGAATGAAAGCAATGTGATCCATGGCATGCTGGGACAAGCATGGATAGTGGAGAGGCACTAGAAGCTAGGTTGCTTGTTAGAGACAGTGTGGTTTTTGGATGTGTAGTACTAGTATTGTGTATCTATTGTACATGTTGTACCTATAATGTTGCGTGCATGTTTCATATGCAGTACTGTGTACATATGGTGTTGTGTGCATGTTGTATGTGCGGTATTCTGTACATATAGTGTTGTGTGCATGTTGCATATGTGGTACTGTGTACATATGGTGTTATGTGCATGTTGGATATGCGATATGTGCACATATAGTGTTGTGTGCGTGTTGTATATGCGATGTTGTGTACATATGGTGTTGTGTGCATGTTGTAGATGCGGTGTTGTGTACATATGGTGTAGTGTGCATGTTGTACATGTGGTGTTGTGTGCATGTGGTCTTATGTACATGTGGTACATGTGGTGTTGCGTGCATGTGGTGTTGTGTACACATTGTGCAGGTGGCGTTGTGTACATGTGGTGCAGGTGGTGCTGTGTACACGTCGTGCATGTGGTGTTTTGTACATGTGGTGTTGTGTACAAGTTATGCGGGCGGTGTTGTGTACACATTGTGTAGGTGGTGTTGTGTACATGTGGTATTGTGTACATATTGTACACATTGTGTTGTATACATGTGGTACTATGTTATGCTTACTGTGCAATCGTTGTATCGTGACATGTGTATTCGTTGTGTTGTATTCTATGTATGTATATGTATTGTATTGTACACTGGGAATAGGTGTATGTATTGTGTTGTGTTGTACACTAGGTGTAGGTGTATGTGTTGTGTTGTACACTAGGTGTAGGTGTATGTGTTGTGTTGTACACTAGGTGTAGGTGTATGTGTTGTGTTGTACACTAGGTGTAGGTGTATGTGTTGTGTTGTACACTAGGTGTAGGTGTATGTATCGTGTGGTGTTGTACACCGAGGGTAGGTGTATGTGTTGTGTTGTACACCCAGTGTAGGTGTACATGATGAGTTGTATGCCAGGTGTAGGTGCATGTATTGTGTGGTGTTGTACATCATGTGTGGGTGTATGTGTGTGACGTACATTATATGTATGTATATGTGATTGAAGAGAATAGGAGGTACTAGGTGTTTGTCGGGTTTGGAAACTGATCCTATGTGTGTACAAAAAGGACAAAGGATAGAAGTAGAAGCAAAGGTCTAATTGAAGGATAAGTATCAATATTTTATTTTTGTATTAATTATGCATGTGATCTATGACTCTAATTTATGATGGTTACATGTGAGCTATGATTATGGTTTATGATGATTGTATGCAATTCATGATTTTGATTTATGACGGTTTAGTTTTGAGCTAACCAGATGTGATATGTTTACTCATGATGATTTGATCAAATAACTAGTTTAACTTGTTGTGATAGGAAGTGAATAGAATTGCAAGTGTAGCTTATTAACAGGCCACCGATGAGGTATGATGTGAATTCATTTCAATTTATTTTGAATCTAATGGAAATTATGTGCTTGGTACAAGAAAGCATGGAAATGCTCAGTTGGGTGGTTGGAATTGGCTGTCAAAGAATGTTAGCAAGAACAAAATGGAATTGGAACATGTAGCAGTATGATATTACAACACTTCAGGAGCAAGGCCATTGTGGTACATTGGTACCTAATATTTTCCACTGATTTCCATGATCATGCTATGACTGATATGATGGTTTTGAGGCAGGGATATGCCTTGGTTTTGGAACTTTCGATGTGAGGAAACCTTGCCAAGGGAGGGGTCGCTCGAGGGGCTGTGTAGCTACACATAAGGGAGTGACCAGATTTCCTGAGGGACTGTGTAGCAGAGAAGTGAAGGCCATGGAATACATTTATTTTTCTCATTAGAATTGCCAAATGGAATCAGAAGCACACTGGGAGTGTGCCCTAGAACAATGAGTCGATAACTATTCACTAAGAGAACAAGTAGCACAAGATTGTAGCACTAGACATTGGATGTAGATTCTAGAATTTGATTTTGGCAATGGATTCTAGACTTCCTGGGAAGGAGGTGAAATCTGGTACTACTTTGAGGGTGGAGGTGTGAGCCTCTAGATTCCCTTGTTGCTGATGCATGCATCATATCCTTTGGTTTCTTGGTTGAGAAAATGGGCATATGTGTATATTATTGTAAATATTGTATCGAGTTGTGTTATAAAGATCCATAAACAATATGATTATTTGCTGGTTGAAGCAATTGTGCATGAGTATATATGTGGTTGTTATTGTAAATATCGTAATGGGTTGTGTTATAAAGCTCTAATAAACGGTAATGTTTTCAGTAGATGTCATTGTAAATACTACAATGAGCTGGTTTATAAAGCTCCATAGGCAGTATGTTTTGGTTTTCAGTGGCCTTTCTGGTTATACGTGTCATAGAACACTAAGGACAATGTTCCCCCAAGGGGAGGGTTCTGTAGCAGCCCCGGTTGAAAATTCATGCAAATAAATATAAGACCAAGGTCATGGGACACATATTCAAAGCTAAATGGTGGGAAAAACATCCTAATGGGTGTCACTTTCAGTTTATTATGGCTAAGAAAATTGGCAAAGGCAATGGAAAAGACAAAGAGACATTAATTGACATTTTATTTATGAAAATAAAGGAAAATAGGAGAAAAGGAAGGTGAAGAGACACAAATTTGTGTGACGAGTAAATTGAAGGAAAAATAAAGGAAATTCAAGAAATCAGAGGCCTCAATGATAAAAAGGCTTATGAGGATTAGTTCATAGCTTTTGTCAGTGTGTGAGGTTTTTTTTTTTAGTTTAGTTTTGGGCTCTCCCTCTCATACTCTTACACACTTAGAGTATTCTTGGAGCATTCTTGGAGCACTCTAGTATTCACTTGGGTTGGAGAAAGAAGGCAAAGGAAAGAATGAAAGTGCAAGGGGACAACAAGATCAACCACTACAACGTGATTGCTTTGCAGGTAGCGAGTTGCATGTATGGTTTCCTTGCTAGTTTTGGCATGCATGGTACACACATGTGGTTTCTTGGTTATGAGTTGTCATTGGCATGAAGGTTTCCCTGGATTGATAGTGGTTTTTCCTAGCCTTTCCATTTCGTGGATAGCCATGGTGTTGTGGGTTTTCCCATTTTTTTCCGATTGGTGCTAATGTTCCTTATGGTTGTGGTTTGAGTTATTAGTTCCTCGAGCCTTGGTAGGACAAACACTTTGGAAGCCCAGGAACAACTTGGGTTGAATTACTAGTCTTTGAAGTATTGGTTGGACAAACGCTCTGGAGCCCTTGGTGGATTGAGTTACTAGTCCTAGAAAATTGGTTGGACCAACGCTTTGGAGCCTTGTGACAATTGTGGGTTGCGTTACTAGTCCTGGAGCTGGGTTGGAACAAACACTCTAGAGCCTTGGACAACTTGGGTAGAGATCGATCTGGTGATGGTTAGTGATGTTTGACCATGAGGTGGAATCAATGGTTGAGGGTTGAGTTGGTTTGGCCTCTAGAAGCCCTGGTTTGGTTATGCTTGGTTTATTCCATGAGATCCCACATTCATGCTTGGAATATGGCGTGGGGAGATTGGATGAAAGAGATATTTGGTTCAACCCAATCTATGGTCAGGTGGTACGTGGAAGTCCTTGACTTGGTTGGATTTTGCATATGTTAATAAGAGTTATTTCCTCTTGTATTTCATGAGTACTTGTATTTGTTATTATGTGACTTTAATGGCTAGTTTATCGTGATGTATATGTTGTTCATTTACTGGTTATATATTAGTCATGAAATGTATAATGGCTATGGATCTTGATGTGTTTTGATTGATTGAGGAATGGTTAATGAATATATGAGCTGATAGATGTTAATGCATCTATTATGATAGGGCATTATACCTTCTTGATGATTCTAAGATAAGTATGAGATCCCTGCGCTCATATATTTAATTATGACCTGTATATTACTTATTCATGATGTACCATTTCATGAAATGTGTGTCATGGTTCGGATGGGTTAGGTTAAGTCCTTGTTGAATTTTTTCATCAAAGGCTTTGTCTATGTGTTATTTATCATTTCTGAGAGATTCATTGAGTTTTTGATAGAGGCCTGGGTCCTAGCCCTGAAAAAGTGGCTCAAGTCTCGAGGTCACTGGCATAGAATTGAGTTAATTAGTCTACAGTCACTGGGAAACAGGATCATGGGAGCTATTGGAGGCTTACAACCGTTGGATTTCCTTGTTATGGTAATGATTGAGAACCTAGGTAACTGAAAAAGCAAGTTAACTCAGGGGTTAGGCACTTGGAGTGGTTGGTTAGCTCCTGAGGAAGGTCAGTTTGGTTTTGGTTTGTTGATTCCACTTCCTTAACTATACCTAGGGAGTTAATTCATATCATAGTAACTCTTCGTCACATATTTAACCCAATGGACCGATAAGATTGGGTATGTGTGGGAGAGGGTGTTACATTGATTGTTGAGTATAAGCTCAATAATAAAATCAGGACCATTAGTCTTGCTAATGTTAGGTGTGTTCATGAGGTATTTGATTTTAGAGAACTTTTTTCCTAGTGTGTCCATAATTTTGATTCTAAGATCGAAACCATTAGAGTTGTTCTTCAAGAAAAGAAATCAATGATTTTGAATCCAAAGGCTTTTAGGAAAATATTGAAGTTATTGGACCCAAACAAACTGCTTAAGTTGCCTAAAGCAAGTGGTTTCCTCTACTCTTCTAGAGGAGATGTAAATTTCCTCAGGGAATTCATGGTACAATTAGTGCACATGCCAACAAACCTTTCATCTATTGATATCTCAGTGCTAGTGGAGCCTTCTAGAGATTTCTCTTCGTTTTTCACGCATATAATGGGATGTGATTCAATGTCTCATATATTTAGGTCAATTCTATATATCCTGTATTTTTATTTCAGGAAGGAGACTATCTTTGACTCAACAAAGATAATTTCCAATGAGATTTATTTTTTAGTTTGCTAATTATTTGAAGACTCAAAGATTATTCATGATATTTTATTTGGTGAAAGAAAAAGTTTATTGTAAATTTTTTAATTACCTACCTCTGAAAAAGCAATGTAAACCATGAGACAAGACCGATGCAATTTTCGTATCCCATTTGATGGAGGCATAAAGCACCATTTCACTTTTGCCTCATCCTAGATAAGTTCATGAGGGAATTTAGACATAAATTAACTGGAGTCAAACCACAAAGATTGACTCAACAAGCACAAAATATCCTTAAGGGAAAAGGGGTACATGTGCAAGAAGACAACCATGCATATCTAACACTTTGTGGTTATCAAAGAATCCCCTATTACTCCCCATGTTCATTTGTGATAAATATTTTGTTGGAAACATATGTAGACAATGTTGCTCTTGGTCAATCCTGTTTGATAGGGAAAAGATGAAACAATTTATTTCATTACATTCAAAATCTTAGAAGTTGTTGTGAAGAATTCTTCATACTTAGCTGAGGTATACGAGACATTGAAACCCTTCAATTTGAAAGTGGTTGGACCTATCCAAGGTTTTGACCTTGAGGGTTATTCTCTCAAAATTTATCATTAATAAGACATGATAACTTATTTACTAAAATCTTGGAAGGAACAAAGACAATGAAGTGGAAGCATCAAAAGAAAAAGAGAAGGAAAAATTCATATAGAATGATGATATAGTTACACAAGTCAGTACCAATTTAGGAGAAAAGAGAAAAATTAAACAAAGAGGGAAGAACCCTAGAAATGTACAATCTTCATAAGCTTAACCAACTCATTGGAGTTCCTCCTTGGCATACAAAAGAGATAAGACAACTGCAACCAGATAAAGTAATTAACAATGTTTTGGAAAAAATGACGGCGAAGAACCACCCACCCATCATAATTTGGAAAAGTCTCATGTTGTTGGTACTTCATCAAAAAGTAATAAAATCTCTAAAAAGGGATCCTAGAAATTAGAAGGACCCACTAATGTGGAAATAGATGGTGTTATCGTCCCCAATTGGGTAGCATTTCATTTAACAGAAAGTCAAAATATGGTGGAAGAGTTGGCTATGGAGGAGCTAATTGCATTTGAGGAACAATCATTAACCATGCATAACACCCATTATGATAAAGTCAGGAAAAAGTTACAAATTGAAAAATTTCATATTAAGAATAAGAAATTAACAAATAAGTCTGAGGTAGATGTATTAGGAGTGGGATCTTAATGGAATTCTAAAATTGCATGTGACCACATGAGATTCCCTTGCTCATTTTGTTACAGAGAAAAAGGTTGAAAACATACAAATAGAAAGGAAAACCAGTGAGCTTGAAGAAGCCCTAAGTTCTAGACCTTTATTCACACCCCCACTTGCTATTGTCACTCTAGAATTGATACCACCAATCGCACTCGACACACCCAACATAATTAAAAAGGTAGCTAAACTACTTAATGAAATCGAGACTTACATTGCAGAGAACATAAATAAGCAACTAAGTATCAATGAAGAAGCACAAGCTATATGCTTGTAGTTAATAACTCTCTCTAAAAGGATTTCTTCTTTCATTGAATATTCACAAAAAGAACTAAAATGTGATCAACATTTTTCCAAAAATGATTTAATGAAATTCACTACCAAAATCACTACCCTTAGTTAATTTTAGAAAATTCAACAAGGGCTTGCAATTGGGAAGCACATAAAGAAAATCAAAGCATGATGGTTTGTGCAGATCCAAATATTGAAAGATGCTATGGTTGAGTGTACAAAAATCAACAAGCATGGGAGTAATTATTTCTTTAAATAAATCAAGGTAGTCCAAGACCTTCAAGGCCCACAAATAGTTAGAGAATCCATGTTCATTTCAAAGCACCGACTAGAGGAGGATTTGAAAACCATCAATACAACATGGGTTAATGAGTTCAATAGTCTAACTAATTTCCTAGAAAGGGAGATCAAAAAATGTTTATTTATATTTGTCAACAATAATGAAGACCAAGTATCGACTATTGAACAATTACACTTAGATTCAAAAGAAACCAAAGAATAAATATTTGCATTGAGGGTAAAGCAAGATATACTTGTCTCACATATGGAGTATGTTAAAGAATGGCTTAAAAGGTAATTGAATGAAATTATTTATCCAAACTAAACTGCCCCAACAATTACAATAAGAGACATACGAAACAATATGTACTATGGCATATGATGTTTCCAAAAGGAGGGGATTCATTCCACTAGTCATCCTTTTGCAATTTTGTTTGTGTTTTATATTTTGTTTGAAGTAATTTCCCATTCTTTTCACCCGAGTCTTAGATCATCCAACTTTATGAATTGTGTTATAGAGTTATAAAGCCAATCTTTGATTGCATTCATTTATTCTCTTTTAGGTTACTATATTACTTCTTGCTCCATGAGGCCCTGTTGTGGCCCCCAACAACCCCCCTCCTTATGAAGTGTTATTACTAATACTAAATAAGTGGGGACCCTTAGTAAAAAATTTTAAAAATCAATTAGTGTTATATTTCTTTTTAGATGAAACTTACAACATCATGGACTTAGGGAAATACCTTTGGAGAATCTAAAAAACCTAAGTTTCATAATGAAGAAAGTAAATTCACTCTTTAAGAGAGATCGCATCGCACAAAGAATGATAGGATACCTTCTAAATAAGCCAAAATGATAAAAAACGCGAGATTGCAATGCGAAACTCCATCGCATCGCATGCATTAAGAAACATTCACATTAAAAAAAACTTAAAATCACCGATATGCGATATCGCATATCGCACATCGCAAAAATCACATGAATTACACAATGATTATAACGATTAAGCGATCTGCGATCCTACGATCTTGTGATCTTGTGATCCTGTGATCAGCGATCCGCGATAGCGCGACCAAGCAACCTTGCGATAGAACAGCATGATGCAATTGCGATAATGCGATACAGCGATCTGCGATATCGCAAAGCAAAATCGCAAAACGTCTCCATCGTAGTTGGTTCTGGCTCATTATTCGAGAAAAATTTTTAGGCCAAAAACTGGTCATGTGCTTTAATGCGAATTAATGAGTTGTTGTCAGTTGTTAATGAAGTATGGTGTTTTGTTTTTCGAAGAACTAGTTCACGTAAGGTGGCGTGTTTTGCATATCTTCGGCATTTAAAGTTTTCTTGTCGTTATTTTTATCATTACTTCCACCTCAATAGTAAACTGCAGGAACAAAGGACAAAGCATTATACATGGTAGTATGCAAGAAACTATGAGGAGGAAAGACAGTACACCAATGTTCATTTCAAAAGGCACACCTAATCCACTTAAGGGAGAGAAAGAGCCGCAGAACTCTTCTGAGGCATCCATCACAGATTTCTCATATGCAACTACGGTTGAATGGGTACTGAACGATGCTGACACCAGAAACAGACAGTTTAATGCTCAGGGTCAAGAGCTCATGGAATCACTATTTTTAAAATTTTTCAGCTTTATACCCGATAAGAGAAAAAGGCGCAAGAGGCGAAAAATGCATCAGGGAAGCTCGGATCAAGAAACAGAGGCAATTTCCGATGCGCGATTAGTGCATCGCTAAGAAAACTTGCTTCAAAAGGAAGGCTTCTAATTACTCAGTCACCTGCAAGCCCAAGGAAGTAGCGATAGAACAAACTGGAAACAGAAAGCTAAAGCAGAAGCAATTCGAGGGTTAACCAAGTTAAAATGGGATTATTACTAGACATACATGGTAAAGCCACATAGTCATTGGATGACTCCCAAATATATCATCAATTTTGCTGAGAAGATAAGTGCCAGCTCTTGCCGATTCTGTTTGCTTAACTCAACCAAAGACGGAAGACAGTCAGCTGACTCTACTCAGGCAAATACCGAATGCTTGCGACATTAAGGAGCAAATTTAGAAATAGTTAGATATTAGATTTAATTTTAGAAATAGTTTTACTTAGAAAAAGGAACGGTCATTTAAACGAATCCTGAATTTCTGTAAATAAGTTATTTAGTTAGTAGTATTTAAACCCTTCTCATGCATTTAGAGAAGGGTCCAAACATTTATCAAAAACTTGTCCTCAGAACATGCACTTTTGCACCCTCAGAGGAGGTTTTGATGAATGAATGGAACAATGTTTATTTGATATTTGCATTTGATATCTGTTACTGATGTTGCACTTCTGTACTCTTAGTGGATGTTAAATCAAGGAGAGATAAATCAATTATTGCTTGAAGCTCATGACTAGGACTAGTTATAAATGGTACTTTTATCTTTTAACCATTTCTGCTTATGTGTTAAAGTGATATTCAATTTTCAGTTGTTTATATATTACAACATGGATGCCTGAGTTATCATTTGGCACTTTTGTACGGTGATAGCTATTTATTTATGCTTAGTGTATGAATAGCTCATTTATGTGATAAGTTTTTCACAACTGTTTCATCTAACTTCTTATATGAAGTAGTTCATCTTTATTGAATTCTTTTCTTATAATAGTTGAATGATCTTTATTACCAGTTATTGTTTGAAATATTTTTAGATTTGCATAGAAGAAAGATCACACCCCGGGTTAGCATAAATTTTGATGCTTTTCTGTTTATTAGAATACAACAGCATAGCATTAGATTAGAATTAGAACAGAAGTATTCCATTTAGAACAGAAATACCCATCCTTCTCACACACACACACTGAATTGGGAAACTGGTCCCATATCCCCAGTCGGACCCGCTATACCAAACGGATAAGGAGTTTCCAACCAAGGTCTGGACCGGGCGGGTATCCCCCTTGTTGTAGACCCAATTTTCGGGGCCTTCAACATATTTGGCGCTAGAAAGAGGGCCTGAACTATGAATGGCAAGTAAATCCAAATCAAAATACCATTCTGAGAGTAAATTTCCCTCACCATCTCCCCCGACTTCTCCATTACACTTAAATCTAGAGTTAGAAGTCGCCGGAGCATCAACCGCTGCTACAAACCCTGACATTTTGGAACAATCTATTATAGAACCTCCTGAAGTTGAATCTCTGATTCACAAACTTCAGCGATTTTCCATTTCCCCTCAAAGATCTGATAAATCTCAGGGAAGCATGACTTCGCAGTATAATCCTACTCATCCCCTAACCATATTAAAGAGTGAAAAGTTTGTTGTTTGGACAATCGAATTACCTCTTCCCAAAGGGAAAAGAGCAAGGAAATCACCTAAAGGGTTCGACAGTGAGACTCTTTCATCAACATCATCCATCTCATCCTCTTCACCGTGAAGTCAACCATCCACTCCATCACTCCAGACCATTATCAATCCACCTAGTGGAATCCCTACAACTCCTCCTCAATCATCTGCGATCATAATATCCTCATCCTCCCAACTAAAGGGATCATCTTCTACACTTCCCCCTGTTAGCAGTTCAGCAATGGCCCAGTCTCCATGGAACAACCCTGGGGTAGTCTTAATGCTTTCACCCTTGAGTCAAATACCGGACCATCCTGAGAAATGGCTGCCTAAGTTCAATCCTGAGGTAGGCATGCTAGAAGAAGTGCACATAAACAACTTTATGCTATCCATTGATCTCAACGGGGTTACTAATGAAGATGTTGTTGTTCGATTGTTTCCTTATACTTTGCAAGGAACAACTGGATTGTGGTATTTCTCATTACCCTCTGGATCTATTACTAGTTGGGACATCTTCCAAGACCAATTCCTAACCAAGTTTGGTGACGACAGGTCTACAGCAACGTTAATCAACGACCTATCCAACCTTAGGGTCAAATCTAGAGAGTCAATCAAAGACTTCAATCTACGTTTCAACAAAATTCTAAACAAAATTCCTACTGCTTCTCAGCCCAGCGAGGAAGTGCGATGTGAATGGTATATCATTGATTTACCATCAAACATAACAATCTTCGTGGACAGGGCTAATAAAATAACCTTAGCCAAAAACATGAAAGAAGCCATAGCAGTAGAGAAACGTATAATAGCCCTAGAGAAGAAGTTCGCGATAGAGGAACGGAAATGTAAAGAGGTCACCTTCAAAGAAGAGTCCAAGAAGAAACAAGCAAAAGATCCATTCGATTTGGAGGGATTGCAAAAAGTTCTGAAGACCATGTCCAATGAAATGGTCGACATAAAAAAACAAGTCGCAGAAACTTCTTCAAAAAGGCCCTACAGAGCTTTTAAAAGAGGCCCGTCCACAGATTCAAGACCACCCAATGCTATTACAAGTGCTGAATCCGAGGAAGAGGAAGAGGAAATTGCTACTGAAGGGCAAACCGATGATGAAGAAGTTGTAGAATTACAAGGAATGTGGGATTTCATCCTCCCACAAGAAGAAGATCAAGAAGTATTCCCAATTAACACTCGAATTAGAAATCAGCTTGATCCTCCCCAAACTACCCCAAAGCCAAAGAGCGCAAGCTCTACAACAAAGGATAAAGTCGCAACAAAGAAAACAACATCTAAAGCGACTCAAACTAGCCCGGTCCAAATAGATTCACCAACTCCATATAAAACACTGATCATCTCAGATGAAATGGAGTACAATATTATAGAAGACATGAAAAAGACTAGGGCCAACATCACTCTGTACGAATTGAGCAAGCTAAAGCATCAACAAAATATAATGATGAAAGAATTACATGTTGTGCCAGTTGCACCTTTGCCTGCCGCTGTAATTTCTCAAGCTTCCCAGAACATGGGAAGACCTCCAACTAATACAACTAACAAGATTGATCCAAACGACATTGCTTTAATTGGAGGAAGATCGAGATCTCATACTCCCCCTTTTATCCTTACTTATGAAATTTTTAACAAAAATGTACATAATTGTTTAGTGGATTCAGGTGCATCATCGAATATTTTACCAAAGTCCATATGCACCAAATTAAACGTTCAACCACAGAAATCCGCTGTTCGCATTGTTCAGCTAGATCAATCTCAAGTCGAAGTCATTGGAGAACTAAATCAAGTAACCATAAGGCTGTCATCCAACCCGAAGGTATGTCAAGTTATTGACATTTTAGTCGCTGATATCCCTGAATTTTATGGCTTAATTCTTAGTAGGGATTGGTGAGAAAAACTGCATGGATACTTCGCAAATGACTGGTCGCACATGTGGCTGCCTTACAATGGTAAGCCAAATCAAATAAAAGTTGAACGCGAATTACATCAGAAGTACATAGTAACAGAATTAGAGGGGGAAAATGAACCAGTAGCATATAACAGTAGCATAATTGGCAATTACTTAGTGGATTCTTTTCTCAGCAATTTTAATGCTCATACGTCACCTTATTTAGAACATTCTGTTTTATCCCAAGTCGAAATTTTTTCTCAAATGGATAGTTCAAAATGTATCAATTTTTTAGATAGTCCTGTAAATAAATCTTTGCTTTGGAAATTATTTTTTGATGGTTCTAAATCTAATGAAGGAGCGGGAGCAGGATGCGTGCTAATTAGTCCAGAAGGAGATAAAATCATGTTAACATGCAGGCTTGAATTTGATTGTACCAACAATACAGCAGAATATGAGGTTTTAGTCTAAGGGTTGTACAAAGCAATTGGGTTAAAAATAAAGTACCTCCAAGTCTTCGGAGACTCTGAAATTGTAGTCAAACAGGTACAAAATACTATACACTGCTTATCTGGTCATTTAAAACACTATCAATATTTAGGTCAAGATCTGACTGAGCATTTTATAGCATTCAATACTTCATCAACTCCGAGGCTCCAAAATGCAAGCGCTGAACTTTTAGCTAATGTAGCTTCTAAGCTCATTCCTTCTGAAAATTTTAGTCTAGATAGATTCTCAATAGAATTAATCTTTATACCATCTATTCCTGACAACATCACAAATTGGAGAATATTCAACGATGATCCTGATATCGTAAATTTCCTTACTTCTGAAGGATCCTACTCCAACCAAATAATTGACGAAGACCAACATGATCGACAATTACAACAAAATGCACTAACCAATGCTATACCTAAATCAGTGGTCAAGTTAGAAGATCTGTACAATTTGAAAGATCGGTTTAAAATGTCTACCAATTCAAAGCTCCAAAGTTCAACTTTGAATTACGAATTAGTAAACCTAGGAACCGATGCCAAACCCCAAAACATAAATCTAGGCCTCGGCCTAGCCCTTGAAGAAAAACTAGCATATATTCGTCTTTTGAGACAATACAAAAACGGTTTTTCTTGGAACTATGATGAAATAAAAACATATGACACTTCTATCATCCAACATACTATTCCAATGACCGATAATGAAAAACCTTTCCAACAAAAATTGAGAAAGATCCATCCCAACTTAGAAAATCATATAAAAACTGAACTCAATAAGCCGTTGAAAGCCAAGATAATCTTTCTCGTCAGACATTCTAAATGGGTCTCCAATATGGTACCTGTTAGAAAGAAAAACGGAGATATTAGAATTCGTATTGACTTTAGAAATCTTAACAAGGCCTGTCAAAAAGACAATTTTCCTTTATGACCTATGGAGCAGATATTGGCAGTAGCGGGCTCAGAATTAATGTCTTTCTGGGATGGATTTTTAGGATACAATCAAGTGTTGGTACATCCTGATGATCAATTAAAAACCATATTCAGAACTAATGGGGTACATATGCATATCGAAAGATGACATTTGGTTTGATTAATGTTGGTGCCACATTTCAAAGAGCCATGGACATTGCATTTAAAGGTTTAGTCAATAAATCTATAGTAATTTATTTGGATGATATAACCATGTATTCTAAGAAACGAAGCGACCATCTCAAAGACTTTGAAACAAATCTTCCAACGATGTTTAAGGGATGGAATTTCACTTAACCCAAAGATTTTTTTTTCACATTAAATGAAGGGAAACTTC
Source organism: Pinus taeda (assembly GCA_000404065.3). Classification (NCBI taxonomy): domain Eukaryota; kingdom Viridiplantae; phylum Streptophyta; class Pinopsida; order Pinales; family Pinaceae; genus Pinus; species Pinus taeda. The sequence continues at coordinate 113,376 of APFE030979007.1, forward strand.
TAGGATTCATAGTGTCAAAATATGGAATTCACATCGATTCTGACAGAATCAAAGAAATTTATGAAATATCCCTACCTCATAACAAAAAAGCCATGCAATCTTTCCTTGGTAAAATCAATTTTGTAAAGAGATTTGTTCCATATTTTTCACGAATCGTATCCCCTTTACAAATGATTATAAAAAAGAACTCTAATTTTAAATGGGGCCAAGATGAACATGAAGCGCTCAACCTGATCAAACAAGCTATTATTAATGCTCCATCTTTAGCAACTCCGAATTTTTCAGAGCCTTTTATTTTATACACATTTGCCTTAGATAAGTCATATGCTGCGATACTCACTCATATGAATCAAGAAAAGGCGGAAGCACCAATTGCTTTTTTCAGTTCAAATTTGTAGGGTGTTGAATTAAATTACTCAGATGTGGAGAAATAGGCTTATGCTGTTTTCAAAGAAATCAAATACTTCAGACCTTTTCTACTCAAAACCCATACTAAAATTATAGTACCGTTTCCAGCGGTAAGGAATATTCTAGTACAAAAGGATGTGGGTGAAAAGAGAGCCAATTGGGTAACTTCCTTACAAGAATATGACATAGAAATTAAACTAGTAAACATTGTAAGAGGTCAAGGCTTTTGCAAAACGCTGGCTGAAGCGTCGCAAATTTATGAAATTCCATCTGTAGAGGTACAAATGTACGAGGTAAGCCTAAACGATGAAGAGTCATTATACGCTGATATCATTTATTATCTTAAGAACGGGTATGCTCCTTCACACCTCGATCATACTAAGAAAAGAGCTCTAAGGTTCAAAGCCAAACAATATCAGCTCATAAATGATATTCTGTTTAGAATGAATTACGATTATGTTCTCCTTAGATGTCTTGAGAAATCTGAAGCTGAAAAATTTTTGCAGGAACTGCACGATGGGCCAGCAGGCGGACACTATGCTGGAGATGCTACTGCACATAAAATCTTGTGCGCAGGGTATTACTGGCCCACGTTATTCAAAGACTCACACAGTTACGTGAGGAAATGTCAAGTCTGCCAAACTACTGTTGGGAGACAAAAGAAGCCATCCTTACCACTGGAACCAGTTAACATCGAGCAACCCTTCAGTTAGTGGGGATTGGACATAATAGGTGAGATCATTCCTCACTCTTCCAAGCAGCATAGATATATCCTTATAGCAACAGATTATTTTACTAAGTGGGTAGAAGCAGTTCCACTCAAGACGGCTAATGCTGAAAATATCATTGAGTTCATAGTTCAATTTATAATCACTAGGTTTGGATTGCCTTCCACTTTAATGTTTGATAATGCATCATACTTTTTTGGAAATGCAATGACTGAATTTGCACTTAAAAGAGGATTCAAACTCAAATATTCGGCCAATTATTATCCACAGGGTAACGGATTAGCCGAGTCTACAAATAAAAACCTAATAAGGATTATTAAAATAACATTAGACCAAAATCATAAAAATTGGCATAAATCCTTAATATACGCTTTGTGGGCAGACCGAATAATGAGAAAAGCTTCCATCAGCACTTCCCCCTTTAATTTAGTTTATTGGAAAGAAGTGGTTCTTCCGACTCACTTAGCAATTCCCTCTTTGTCTCTAGTTCAATACATTAATGAAGTACCAACTTCCTCATTACACCTAAGGCAAATAGAAATAATCAAATTAGAAGAACAATGAGAACAAGCTAAGAAAACGCATGCTCATCATCAAGCGCTAGTAAAATCCTCTTTTGATTCAAACATAATGACCAGAAAATATTTTCAGATGGGAGACTTAGTTTTAAAATGGGACAAGGCACATGAAGAAAAGGGGAAGCATACAAAATTTCAAAGAATGTGGCTTGGTCCTTTTCAAATTATAGAAGTCTTACATCCATCAACATTTGTGTTACAGGATTTAGCAGGCAAAAGAGACTCTTTGCTTGTCAATGGACAAGTTCTTAAGAAATATTTTCCATAGAAGATTATTCTTCTATTTTTTTAGAGTAATATTTTTCTTTTCATAATAAAGCTAGTTGTGAATGGTTACATCAGGCATTTACGAAAAATACGCCTACTCTCTTTCAGATTTTGATTTTTCGCTTGTATAAATAGAAAATCTTTTGAAAAATTGATCTTTATTATTGAAAGATACAGTTAAAGACTCTAACCTAGATATGCTACTAGTTTCAACTCGATAAAGTTTGATGAAAACAACCTTTAGTGAAGAAATTGTTTTATATCAGTGCAATGAAAGGTATCAATAACAAAATAAAGATTCTCTGTAGAACAGCTACTTCCAAAAAACTCTATCATTGTCATCCAGAGCTGTCTAAAGAAAACAATGACTTCCTCCCAACTAAGGAAATCACAACTTTCAGAGGAACAATCCAAGGATACACTTCATCTTGAAGAATGAGAGGTCTCATCACGAGCCGGCTTATCATAATCACAGATATTATAACTTGCTGACTTTGCCAAAAACTGCATACCATAAGAGGGCAATGACTCAAGATTGTTACGATCAAGAGGCAAGGGGTCTCATCATGAGCCAGCTTATTCAGCAATGTTATAAATCAAATGAATGACTGTGTTATAAATTGGATATCAAACCAAGACATTGTTCTTTAAGAATAAAAACAAAATCAAAGCAATAAGTGTGGATGTGGATTCTTCTTTGAGAGTTGTAGGTTTCTTTAAGTAGGATACAGGATCATTGCTGGGTAACAGGTAACCCTGTCGAGGCTATGAACGCCTACTGGCAGCAGAGGCTCTACCTACGACAAATGAGCATATTTTAAAACTAGTTTACAAAGAAGACTTTGTTTTATCTTTACAGGCCAAGTAATGATTGATGTAAATACAAGGACTAACTTGAGGGAGAAAATAATCAAAGTTGAAAATAGCTGAAACAAAATGTCATTGAAAGGTTAGAGCATAATGTACTTTATCTTTCCATAATAAAGTTTAATTTTCTGAAAAATTTACTATTTTGGAAGTTAAAAAAAATTCAATAGAAACACATAGATAACTGGTTCTTCCAAGCGAATCGCCAATTGTTGTGGCCACCAACAACCCCCCTCCTTATGAAGTGTTATTACTAATACTAAATAAGTGGGGACCCTTAGTAAAAAAGTTTAAAAAATCAATTAGTGTTATATTTATTTTTAGATGAAACTTACAACATCATGGACTTAGGGAAATACCTTTGGAGAATCTAAAAAACCTAAGTTTCATAGTGAAGAAAGTAAATTCACTCCTTAAGAGAAATCGCATCGCACAAAGAATGATAGGATACCTTCTAAATAAGCCAAAATCATAAAAAAATGTGAGATTGCGACGTGAAACTCCATCACATCGCATGCATTAAGAAGCACTCACATTAAAAAACCTTAAAATCGCTAATATGCGATATTGCATATCGCACATCGCAAAAATCACATGAATTACACATAATGATTATAACGATTAAGCGATCCACGATCTTGCGATCCTCCAATCTTGTGATATTGCGACCAAGCAACCTTGCAATAGAACAACACGATGCAATTGCGGAAATGCAATACAGCGATATGCGATATCGCAAAGCAAAATCGCAAAACCTCTCCATCGCAGTTGGTTCTAGCTCATTATTCGAGAAAATTGTTTAGGCCAAGAATTGGTCATGCACTTTAATGCAAATTAATGAGTTGTCGCCAGTTGTTAATGAAGTATGGTGTTGTGTTTTTTGAAGAACTAGTTTATGTAAGGTGGCGTGTTTTGCATATCTTTGGCATTTAAAGTTTTCTTGTCGTTATTTTTATCATTACTTCCACCTCAATTGTAAATTGCAGGAACAAAGGACGTAGCATTATACAGGGCAGTATGCAGGAAACTATGAGGAGGAAAGACAATACTCCAATGTCCATTTCGGAAGGCACACCTAATCCACTTAAGGGAGAGAAAGAGCCGCAGAACTCTTCTGAGGAATCCATGACAGATTTCTCATATCCAGCCACGGTTGAATGGGTACTGAACGATGCTGATACCAGAAACAGACAGTTTAATTCTCAAGGTCAAGAGCTCATGGAATCACTATTTTTACAAATTTTCAGCTTTATAACCGATAAGAGAAAAAGGCACAAGAGGCAAAAAACGCATCAGGGAAGCCCGGATCAAGAAACAGAGGCAGTTCCTGATGCACGATTGCGCATCGCTAAGAAACCTTGCTCGAAAAGGAAGGCTTCTAATTAATCAGTCACCTGCAAGCCCCGAAAATTCCAAGGAAGCAGCGATAGAAATAAACTGGAAACAAAAAGCTAAAGCAGAAGCAATCTGAGGGTTAACCAAGTTAAAATGGGATTATTACCAGGCATACATGGTAAAGCCACATAGTCATTGGCTAACTCTCAAGTATATCATCAATTTTGCTGAGAAGATAGTGCCAACTCTTGCCGATTCTGTTTGCTCAACTCAACCAAAGACGGAAGACAGTCATCTGACTCTACTCAGGCAAATACTGAATGCTTGCGACGTTAAGGAGCAAATTTAGAAATAGTTAGATATTAGATTTAATTTTAGAAATAGTTTTACTTAGAAAAAGGACAGTTATTTAAACCGAATCCTGAATTTCTGTAAATAAGTTATTTAGTTAATATTATTTAAACCTTTCTCATGCATTTAGAGAAGGGTCCAGAAATTTATCAAAAACTTCTCCTCAGATTATGCACTTTTGCACCCTTAGAGGAGGTTTTGATGAATGAATGGAACAAGGTTTGTTTGATATTTGCATTTGATATCTGCTACTGATGTTGCACTTCTATACTCTTAGTGGATTTTAAATCAAGGAGAGATAAATCAATTGTTCCTTGAAGCTCATGAGTAGGACTAGTTATAAATGGTACTTTTATCTCTTAACCATTTCTGCTTATGCATTAAAGTGATATTCAATTTTTAGTTGTTTACATATTGCAATGTGGATGCCTGAGTTATCATTTGGCACTTTTGTATGGTGATAGCTATTTATTTATGCTTAGTGTATGAATAGCTCATTTATGCGATAAGTTTTTCACAACTGTTTCGTCTAACTTCTTATATGAAGTAGTTCATCTTTATTGAATTCTTTTCTTATAATAGCTAAATGTTCTTTATTACCAGTTATTGTTTGAAATCTTTTTATATCACATAGAAGAAAGATCACACCCCGGGTTAGCATAAAACTGTTTATTAGAATACAATAGCATAGCATTAGATTAGAATTATAACAGAAGTATTCCATTTAGAACAGAAATACCCATCTTTCTCACACACACACACTAAATTGGGAAACTGGTCCCATATCCCCAGTCGGACCCACTATACCAAATAGATAAGGAGCTGCCAACCAAGGTCCGAACCGGGCGGGTATCCCCCTTGTTGTAGACCTGATTTTCGGGACCTTCAGCAAGTAGCTGTAGAGGAAGAATGGGCTGTGAAGGAGGGTGTTCCTAAAGAGAAGGTTAAGAAGGAGAAACAAGATACCAAAGCAAGTAACAAATCAGCTTCACAACACACTGATGAGAAAGAGTTATCTACGTAGGGAGGTGATGGGGGTTAGGAGGTGTCCACCCCTTTAAATTCCCAAAGTGCACCAAAGAGACAACAATGGGTCCGCAAAAGAAGCGAAAGTCATATAAGCAATTGCAGGTGGACCCTCTGGTGCTCATAGAGGGCGATTTAGATGAGATCGACGATAAGGTTCACAATACCAAATCCGAGATATGGTACCACTTTTTTCAGCAGTATATGGAGACATTGGGGAGTTTCCAGAAGGATCTACATGAGCTACAAATCCAGGCAGGTAGGATCTAGGCGAGTGTAGCTCAAGCGAGCGTGGTCCAAGCAAGCCCGACTCAAGTGAACACAAGTGTTCCAGAAGTGGAATAGACATTGGACCTAAGGATAATTCCTTTAACAAAAGGATACTTGTGAGCAGATAACCGGGAAGACCGCATCACACTAGAAAATATCAAGGGTATTGGGATCAATGTGGTCATGCTGCTACTCCAGGCCTCCACGCATTGCATCAAGGGGTCTCAGATGAGTTGTAGATCAGGAGTAGTGTGCCCTTGCATTCCTTAGTGAGTGTAAAGTCAACAATGCACAAATCTACGAGGAGAAGACGTAAGCGCTAAAGGAGAAAGAGGAAATACAAGCATGAAGAAAAAACGTAGAGTCCATTATTGAGGAGGGTTATTAAATAGTTCTAGAATTGCATAACCGAGTTGATGCACAGATCGAGACGAAAGTTAGAAAGGTAGCTGCTGCAGTGCATGATGCCAAATATGAGGTTGGGCACGTCACTTTTGAATTCCTGATGCAAATATCCAAACTCAAGCTCAAGATTCAACCAACCACAATGCCAGAAGTTCAGGAACTGAGAGGCGCATCTATAAAAGAGTCCATGGGTTAATTAGATGTTGTAGTTCAGGGTTGTGACCAACTATTCAATCAGGAAATGGGCCTATGGGATACACTATAGGAGGACCCTACGTTGCAATAGTTGAATACTAAGATCAAGGAAGCACAACAACAATATGATGAGATCAGTACGATGACGTGGACGTTGGTACCAGCCCAGCACTTTGTGTACTTGCAAGAAGGCAAGGTGATTTTGATACAGATCCAGGAGTTTCAGAAAAAAGCAGTCCTTGCTAAGAGATAAGCTTCAGCCTTAGATAGAGGAAGCCAACCAACTCTCACATAACATTCATGAGAAGATGAAGGCCATCTAACAGACCTAGAGGACTACACAACTTGCAGTAGAGGGGTCAACCATAGAGAAACTAGTCAAGGAGGTACAACAAGCAACAGAACGGAGTACCACAGAGCTTCAAGCATTGACCAAGGCATTGAGCAAACTCCACCAGAAATTGGAACAACCAGATGAGTGACTCGAGGGCAAGTCATGGTCTTTGTGTTGGCAGCGTATTGGGATGTGGTCACCAGGGGTCGAATTGAGTTAATCTAGTCAATTTTGTAATTTTTTTTGTAAAAGGTGTAATGTCTCCAAGAAATGTGGATGTAGAGCGCACAGAAAGATAGGATTCAAAGGGGTCTTAACCCCTTGTTTTGGTTGGTTTTGAAGACTCATCCATGTTTCAGGGGCATTGGTACTGTATTAGAAAAGCTATAAATAGTTGAGTCATAGCGAGTCTTAGAGACAACTTTTGATAGATAAGAATAGAGAAATGGATGAGTGAATGAGGTTGTAAAGGCTTGATATACAAGAAGGTTTGTTTCTGTTAGTAGAGAAGGAAAAGCTTCGCAGCTGAGTGTGCGGAGGCCTCGATGATTTGATAATGAGATTTTAGACAATTATTAACGTATTACAGAATCATGTGCATGGATTTGCCTATATTACTTAGTGCAATGTATGGATAAGATTGTGAATAACATAGACAATGAAGCAGTTAAAGAAACATAATAGACAACCCACATAACATAGCAAGTTTAATCTAGAGTTCACCCAAAACTCTTGGGCTACGTCTCTTGGTCTAGTCTTTAGTGGTAACCTCTCTATTATGTCTTCAAGAGCATGGTTTTACAAATTTTGAGCTCAAATTGAATCTCAACACAATAGATAAAATAACAGGAGTTTTTCTTGAATCCCTCAAGCCTCTCTGAGTACACAAACTCTTTCTATCACTCTCTGTCTCTGTCTTCTCTCTGTCTTGGCACTGCCTGCTCTTGTCTTCTATCTTCTGTGACTTTAAAGCCAATCAATGTTGTTTGTTCATTTCTCCTTCTTGGGCTCTCTAGCTCCTATCCTCTGTCTACTCGAATCCACCTATGAGCATTAGCAATCATTGCTAAATGCCTTCAAGGATGGTAGCCACTTGTTCTGTAATGGAATGGTCCATCAATTCCTTTGAAATCCCAAAAATGGTCGTTCTCTGTTTACACAAAGAAATACACGTAAAAATGTGAAAATTCGCCAATCTTCCATTTATCGGATTTGAAATATTAAAATTCCGCCTTATAACTCCTATCGGGTCCAGCTTTATATCACTTATCACACCTCCACCGTTCATCTAAGAGATCTTCATCCAACGACTGATGTTCATTTCAGGCGGCTCATGCGTACGGGAGTTAACCAGTCAAAAAGGGTTGTTTTCTCTCTCCGGGGCCTGGCCACATGGCAGTTAGTGTATGGGATTGGGTAGAGCTCAGCCAAAACCACTTACTGCCTACGACCCACCTGAAATCCCGCTCGTTTTTTGGTTTCCCTTTGTATTTAAAATACATTAAAACATTGAAAATCCTGTAAAATGGCTCATATCGGACTTGAAATAATATACAATTGCATTAATAAACCCTTTCGGGTCCGGTTTCATCGCATCAGCGCATTTCCTTTGTATTTCATTCATTTTAGCGGAAATGCGAAATACATAGGAAAATGTTGTTTTCTGGATCTCAAAATATATCAAATATCATTCATAATTTTATCGGGTCCAACTATCGCAGTCTCCTTTGTTATCAACACTTCTCCTTTGCATAGCTCCAATGCGATATTGCGATATCACAATCGCATATCACTGATCCTTCGGGCCACGGTTAAGTCCATATATATGTATATTAGTGATGAAATAGTGCGATTGAATCTATACCATTGATCTGCGCGCATAGATCAACGGATCTCGTTTGATCTTGCTGATTGTTATCGTGCTTCCCATATAGCTGCCTCTGATAGCCTATGATAGCCTTCGCTGATTTAGATATGCCAATTGGATCTGGATTGTTGATCTACCAGATCCGACAACTGTCGTGAAAAGTTGTTTTAAGCCTCCGATAGGCCTTATTTCACTGTTTTCTTCATGTTTTTTCCTCTCATAGTGTAATCTGCCTTTTTAAAAGGTTCTTTCCTTGCAATACTTTTTAACTATATAAAGACTTAGAGGGTTTTAGGATCCATTTGGTGTAGGTTTTAACCCCGTACAAAAATTACCTGCATACGAATTCTAAATCACATGAAAATAAAAATGCGAGAGCATAACACATCAAACACATATACATAGAGATTTCCCACTGGATCCCAAAACTAGGACTACCAGCTTGATTTTTCATTATATTCCTTTCAATGTTACAATACATATTTACACATGCCGAAGCATCCAATACCATGGACCGAAAACCATCACGTCCAATAGCATGGACCAAAAATCATCGCGTCCAAAAAAACACGTGTGAAAATCATGCACAAAACCATAGGTGGGTCCGCCCAACCTAACATAGGGTCCAAAACCAAAATTTTATGGGGCGCTGCCCCGGACCCCATAAAGTGGGGTTACGAGTACCCCTCAAACCCCTTGTTAACTATGTGGAAAGAATATAACACAACCCAACAATCTCCCACTTGTTGTTTTCTTTCCACAGGGGGCCACAAGAGGTCTTAGTCATTTTTCCAGCCCTGAAACACCCATTGTTTCTCTACACCAAGAGAACTTCTCAGAGCTCACAGATTTTGTCAATGCATCTGCATTATTCTTCAAAGTGTCCACCTTTACCAG
>APFE030979011.1:1864-36585 GCA_000404065.3 Pinus taeda
GTCCTCCACTTGGCTTATAGATTTGTCTCACATTAAGCTGAAATGTACGACCACCCCCAATTAAGTTTTTCTTTGTCAAGTTATGTTAAATGGCATTTTGTTTTGTTTTAATAATATCATCCTCTAAATCAGCTCCTGGTGTAATGATTTCCCTGCTTTCTTTTGAATTTTCACTAGGATCTTCACTGTTGGCATTGACTACTTCAAAATGTTCAACTTTCATTTTCTTCCTCCTAACATTCTCATCATTAACTAGAACATAGACATTCCTAGGCATTGTTACTTTTGGTCTTTTATGGCTCTTCTCATTTCTAACATCAGTTTTATTGTCATCCTCAGTAATGGAAATATATTCTTCAGCGTCAGTTTCAACTTCCTCATCTTATAAAGTAACCTGTCTACCTTTGCTAGATTTATTCATTATAGAGATTCTTTGTTGATCCCTTGGATGTAGTTTTGTAACATCATGAATTACTATTTTTGCTCCTGTGTCATATCTTCTTCTGACCCTGAGTAGAAACTACTGACAACATTCATAATATCTTGCTCTATGAAGAATGCCTCTCAACATAATTGAAATATTTTCAATAAAATTCTGTTAAACAAAATAGAATATGTGAATAAAAACCAAGTTATAAAAATATAATGAAACAGTGACAATAACACAAAACACAAATATAAATAACAATACTTACCACATCTTGTGCAATGCCATTTATAATTTGTTTACACAACTTGGTATATTCTTCAGTCGTATCATATAATGACAATGATAACCGATATTTAATTTTGTCATGTGACTTGGGCAGTTTTGTAAGTACATAAACAACTTTAGTGTACGGTATCAAAAAAATGTTTATGACTTTTCCTAGCACCTCATAAATTCCACTATCATTAGGAATATCAACATATAGATATATCCGCACATGTTCGCCTTCTCTATCTTTCACATACCATACATTTTCTGTAAGCTTCACTTCTTTTGATTTCTTCCAGTATGAAATTGTTTTCTTGTCGTTTGAGGCACTTGACGTATTTGTAGTTATTAGCTCAGGTTTGGTTTGTTCAACAATGTTTTTTGAGGATCCACCTATAATTTTAGCAATTTTTGGTCCAAAAAGATTCACAAAAATCTTCTTTGATGCCATTTTACTGCAAATAATATACACATATATATAAATTAGTAAATTACAAAAGAAAAACAATAGCTTAAATAAACCAACAAAACGAAACAAAAACTAAAAACAATAAATAATCATATATCATAAATAATTTTGTAAAACATAACTTTCTCAAAAAAATTTAAAATTTAAAATATGTATCCCCCTCTTGGCCCACCCTACGGCCCAATGGGCTACCAAGGGTGGAGGCTCGATTCTCCACCCCTGGCGGCCCAACAGGCCCATGCGGCCTTAGGGGTGGGGCGGGAGGGGCTGTACGCGACCGACTCCCACCCCTTCCCTGTGGCTCAATGAGCCCGTGGGGGTGGAGGCCCATTGGAGACCCGTGGGGGTAGAGGCCCGATTCTTAGAAACGACCTTCACCCTTGATGGGTTGGGTCGCGGGGGTGGGTGCCGCCGAAGAGCACGATCGGGGTCACCATGCTCACTGTGGACATAATGGCCTTCTGCCTGCCATGACGCTACCGGGTAAACCTGGCTCATCTAAATTTTTAATTTTTAGAAAAAATCCAAAATTCATTAAAACTATTGAATTTTCAAACTGGCACACAACAATAGGGAAACTAACCTTTCAAATGTGATAATCTTCCGTTGAATATGTTGTCGATAATAATATAACTGCTCCACAAATTCGCTTGTCTTTTAATGAACCTCGAAAAGCCTTGATGTGATGTGAGAAATAGTGATAATAAAATTTATGAAATAATGGAAATTACAGAATTGTTTTTATCACACGGTTAATGTGGGATTTGTTTGTTTTAATAAAAGCTTTAACATATAAATCTTGTTATGGCGATATAGTAAATTTTGATATAACGAATGTTATGGAATTGTTTTAACGCACAATGAATGTGGTATTAGTTTGTTTTTATAAATACTTTAACATATAAATTTTGTTATGGTGATATAGTAAATTATGATAAAGAGAACATTGCGGAATTGTCTTAGTGCATGGTGACTGTGGTGTTATTTTTTTTATATATTTAAAAACTTAACATATAAATCGTGTTATGGCAATATAGCAATTTATTTTTAGTGTGATAGAAGATATAATAAAAATTAAAAGAAACATTCAATTGTCTAGTAAATGTTATATAGTTTAAGTAAAAATTAATTTAGGTAAAATATTTAGTTTACAATTTTAATTTAAAGATTTAGTTTAAAAGATTAATTTCATAAGAAAAGTTAAGTTAAAATTTTTCAATAAATTGTAGAAGAAAATTATGGAGGAAAATACATGAAACAAAATTTTTGGAGGGAAAAAATTCGGCAAAAATATTTAGAGGGAAACTTTGGAGGGAATTTTTCATTCTTTAAGCTATATATTATAATTAAGAGAGAGAGAGAGTGCATTTGTATCATTCAACCTCTTCTGTTTAAAAGGCATGGATTCTTCTGATAATGAAGTTTCGCTTTGTGAAGCATCAACATCTTCGTCGCGTAACAACTCTTCATATTGATGAATATAATGGAAATTCATCCACTATGACTAGAGAGTCAAATCTTCCACTTAGTCCTAATCCTAAGGACATTGAGAGAAACACTGATGAAAGACATGATGAATAATTTCAAATAAATAAAGAGTCACGATGTCCACTTAGTCCTAATCCTATGGACTATGAGAGTAGCATTGATGAATAATTTCAAATGAATAGAGTGTCATAGTGTCCACTTAGTCCTAATCCTATGGACTATGAGAGAAACTGTGATGAAGAGCATGATGAATAATTTCAAATGAATAGAGTGTCACAGTGTCCACTTAGTCCTAATCCTATGGACTATGAGAGAAACCGTGATGAAGAATTTCAAATGAATAGAGTGTCACAGTGTCCACTTAGTCTTAATCCTATGGACTATGAGAGCAATAGTGATGAAGAGCATGATGAAGAATTTCAAATGAATAAAGTGTCATGGTGTCCACTTAGTCCTAATCCTATGGACCATGAGAGTAGCAGTGATGAAGAGCATGATGAAGAATTTCAAATGAATAGAGTGTTACGGTGTCCACTTAGTCTTAATCCTATGGACTATGAGAGCAACAATGATGAAGAGCATGATGAAAAATTTCAAAATGAATAGAGAGTCATGGTTTCCACTTAGTCCTAATCCCATGGGTTATGAGAACAACAACGGATGAAGGCCAGGATCAAGAATTTCCAATAAATCGAGAGTCACATTTTCCACCTAGTCCTAATCCTAAGGACTATGAGAGCAGTAGTGACGAAGGACAACATGAAACACTTATTCCTAATCCTAAGGACTATGAAAGCAGCAGTGACAAAGGGTAGGATGAATAATTTTCAATAAGTAAAGAGTCACATTTTCTACGTAGTCCTAATTGTTGAAAATAACAACAAGAAATGCTAAAAATAGAAGTGCTAAAAATAGCACTGCTATAAATAATAGTTTGGATACCAGTGTTGGACATATCAACAAGGAATGAAAAATGGAAGTGCTAAAAATAACATTGCTATAAATAGAATTTCGGGTTAGATTCAAATTTAGCTAGTCCCTGAACTAAAATTGAGAAGTAAAATTTGAATATGATCTTAGCAACTGTTTGTAAAATAATTAATTAATTCATCTTGAGTTAATTAGTTGGAGAAAATCAAACATGATGTCTTTGTGAAGACATGCAACAATTATCCCTTTGATTGAGGAAGTTATCCCTTAATTAAGAAGATAAGGATGAGTTGTATTTGAGTTGTAATTAGTTAGCTCAGTTAACTGAGTTAAGTCCAGTTAAATTAGTTCCAAACAGTTGAGGAACTAATTGTGAGTTCAGTCAGTTAATGCATCCATGCATGCAATTAGTGTTCTCCAGATAACTGAATATTCTCTCATAAATAACTCATGCATGTCAGTTCAGAGAAAGACCTAATTTAGATTAAAGACAGGGGCATTGTACTATCAGTTGGAGGAATTTTCCTATAAAGGAAACTCATCCATGCAGAAGGAATTATCTCCTTCATGTTTGTGTAGTTATTTCAGAGGTCAGAGCAATGTGTGAGGGATTACTACACACAAGTGGCAACTTGAGGACACATGAGAAATTGCGCAAGGAAATAGGAGGCTTGGAGGGCAGAGGAGAAGGTTTGTGAGAAGCCTTTGACTGTCTATGAGCAGCAGTGAGGGATTGTATTGAGAGCTGGATAGCTTGTGAGCTAAAGCTTTGTGTAATCCTGAGATATTTCCACTTGTATGATAATACAGAGATTGGGGTTTTAGGTTGAGGCTTTCCCTGGGTTATTCTTCTATGTTTCATGTGTATGATTTCTTCTTCTCTATTATATGTGTTCTGGTTGATCTAGCTCAAATTGATTAAGCTTCTGCAAAGTTTATTGTAGAAGTAGATCTTGTATTTTGCTTTAGTATATTGCATAATTTGTTGATCTACAGTGAGAATTTCTACATGGTATAGGAGCAAAGGTGATCAAAGCGAAGAACAGTATACAAGAAGTTCAAAGTTTCAAGTTCATGAATATAGAAATCAAGTTCTTGTCATATCTCTATTTCACCAATGGCATTCAACGGTTTAAGACTCAAGTATGTCCTTGATGGAAACTCGAATTATATAGCCTGGAAGGATCACATGGAAGAAATATTAGAGGATAATGGTCTAAAGGACTTCATTGATAAAGAAGTCCCCAAGCCGACTGATGTTACAGAATTGGCGGAATGGAATAAATGTGTGGCTAGAGAAAGGATAATCCTCCTGGAGGGAGTTCGAGACCACATTGTCTCGAGTCTCCATGGGAAGGAGACACCGTTTTTGATATGGAAAACATTGAAAGATCTATATTATAACAACAACGATCAGAGGAAGCTGGTGCTGAAAGACAAGCTTCGAAAAATCAAGTGTGAAAAGGGCGACACGGTCTCTACATATCTGAACAAGCTCACCACCTGCAGGGATGAGATTGGAAGTGTAGGGATCACGATAGCCGATGATGACATGGTGAGTCTTGCTCTCCTCGGTCTTCCTAAGAGCTGGCATAGCTACCAAGACTTGGTAAATGGAAGAGAGAAACTGCCAGATTGGGAATGACTTTGGTCGGATATGATGCAAGAGGAGATAAGGAGAAGCACCAAAGATGGCTCTTCATCCAAGGAGGATGAAGCAAATTATGCCTTAGCAAGTAAGGAAAAGAAAGGGAAGGAGAAGGATTCTCATCCCAGATCAAGCTCTTCCCATGGTGGGAAGAAGTTTGACAAATCAAAAGTGTTATGCTTTCATTGTCATGAGGTGGGCCATTTTGCAACAAATTGTCCATTGAAGAAATCCAAGATGGGATCCAAGGAAGGATCCAAAGGTGAGGCATTGGCCTCACAGTTCGAGTTGGATTTCACCCTCTTCGCATGTATGGTTTCGTCCATGGTGGGATGTGGTTGGTTTCTTGACAGTGGAGCTTCATTCCACATGACCGACGATAAGAGTTTGTTCAATACATTGGAGGAGAAAGATCTCCAGATACTCATAGCGATAGGTAATGATGAAAAGTATAGTATCTCAAGAGTAGGCACAGTTGTTTTTTAGAGGGAGCATGGAGCTCGCATTACCTTGACAGATGTGAAGTATGTGCCGGGACTGAGGAAAAACTTGGTATCGATCACAATGCTGGAAGACAAAGGCTATGATGTAGTCTTCAATAAGGGAAAGGTTTTCCTTAGACATGTCACCACGAGACAGGTGAAGTAGATCGGTTCATAAGTCAAGAACCTATATGCTCTTGAGGTTCAAGTTGCATGCAAAGCCTTAAGGAGCAAGGCAACTCATGGAGACTTGGTGGTTGAGAGGGAGAATACATTACCTCTCAACATGCAGCGTTAGAAGAAGTCTCAGACAATTGTGGAGGAGCCACAATTGGTGAAGTAACTTCAGGAGGTTGTGGAGCAGCCACAACTAGAGAAGTCGAGAGGAGACCGAGTGGAGGCATCCACTCATGCAGATACTTCTAGTAGGGGGAAATTTTGAGCCAAGTGGGCAGAGGGAGCACATGCATCCATACCTTCAGGTAGGAGGTGGGGCGATGTGGAGTGATAGTCCCAAGAAGGCTGGAATAAGGGCAGGATCATTGAGGTACCCAACCTCTTTGATTAGACCTTGCTACAGGAGCCCTGATGAGGAGTAGTAAGATTGGTTGAGTGGGTAGAGGTAGATGTGGATGAAGCGGCAGAGAGAGCTACAATGCAGGAATCCCAAGACAATGTAGAGCTAGCAAGCTACAACAATGCGAGAGGCATAGGAGTGTTGAGCCAGTGCAGGATGACACAGAGAAGTGTACAACAGTGCGAGATGCATGGAGTGTTGCAGCAGCTCAGAGGTCAGAGAGGGAGCACTTTTCAGTGGCAGAGGAAGGTCAGTTGGAAGATTTTTTGTTTCTAGAGTTGCTAGAGCAATAACACTTGGGAGAAGTGTTGCATGCAGAACATTCCAAAAGTTCAGGATTAGGTTCGAGTTGAATGCCTTTCTTGTTGAGAGGGAGTGTTGAAAATAGCAACAAGAAATGCTAAAAATAGAAGTTTTAAAAATAGTACTGCTATAAATAGCAGTTCAGATACCAGTGTTGGACATAGCAACAAGGAATGAAAAATTGAAGTGTTAAAAATAACATTGCTATGAATAACATTTTGGGTTGGATTCAAAATTTAGTTAGTCCCTGAAATAACATTGAGAAGTAAAATTCGAATTTGATCTAAGCAGCTATTTGTAAAATAATTAATTAATTCATCTTGAGTTAATTAGTTGGAGAAAATCAAACATGAAGTCTTTGTGAAGACACGCAACAATTATCCTTTTGACTGAGGAAGTTATCCCTTAATTAAGGAGATAAGGATGAGTTGTATTTGAGTTGTAATTAGTTAGCTCAGTTAAGTCTAGTTAAATTAGTTCCAAACAATTGAGGACCTAATTGTGAGTTCAGTTAGTTAATGCATGCATGCATGCAACTAATGTTCTCCAGATAACTGAATATTCTCTCATAAATAACTCATGCACATCAATTCAAAGAAAGACCCAGTTGAGATTAAAGACAAGGACATTGTACTATTAGTTGGAGGAATTTTCCTATAAAGAAAACTCATCCATGCAGAAGGAGTTATCTCCTTCAGGTTTGTGCAGTTATTTTAGAGGTTAGAGCAGTGTGTGAGGGATTATTACACACAGGTGGCAGCTTGAGGACCCAAGAGAAATTGCGCAAGGAAATAGGAGGCTTGGAGGGTAGAAGAGAAGGTTTGTGAGAAGCCTTTGACTATCTATGAGCAACAATGAGGGATTGTACTGAGAACTGGATAGCTTGTGAGCTAAAGCTTTGTGTAATCTTGAGATATTTCCACTTGTATGATAATACAGAGATTGGGGTTTTAGGCTGAGGCTTTCCCAGGGTTATTCTTCTGTGTTTCGTGTGTATGATTTCTTCTTCTCTGTTATATGTTTTCTGATTGATCTAGCTCAAATTGATTAAGCTTCCGCAAAGTTTGTTATAGAAGTAGATTTTGTATTTTGCTTTAGTATATTGCATAATCTGCTGATCTATAATGAGAATTTCTACACTAATCCTATGGACTATGAGAGCAACACTGACAATGCACATAATGAAGAATATCCAATAAACATCGAGTCTTGCCCTACTGACTGACAATGAGATCGCATGGTGAGGAAAAATGCATTGAACAAATTATTGACATTAGCTTCCAACATCAATTTTGCATAAAAAAAAATTGACGTGAAAACACTAATATGGGGCAAAAAGTATTCAACTACTATAGAATGGGTGTTGTCATTAGATTTGACATTTTTGAAGTCCATTTCAGATCATCCAATATTTGCATCAAATATATTGTTATTACAATCAATTGCTGAAGTTCATAATGCACGTAGGCAAAATAGAGATATAAATTATTCTGATTGCCTAGAAGAAATTAAAAAATGTATTAAGTATACATATGAGTACTTTGATATTGTTGATTCAGTATTGTGGGAGTCTTTTTTCAATAATCAAAGTGATATCATTTCAAGAACAACAAATGAAGATATACCTTTGAAAAATCCATTTATTTGGCCACAAAATGTGTCAAATGAACAGGAGGAAAGAAGCATTGTTGAACAACGACAATCTCAATGTATCATTAATTCTTCAGAGGTAGGGAGAGAGAAATGTATATTGGTTCTAGAAGATCTCATGAACAATGTGAAGCCATGGAAGACCTTTACAGGGGTTCAATACATGGTATTAAGGAGGGTTGCATGATCACAGTGCTAGCAAATAGAGATCCCAATGGATATCCATTCTGGGTTGCTAAGGTTATACAGGTCATTACAAAAAATGAAGATGTTGCAGGTATTTAAGTACATTGGTATGCCACAAATACACACCCATTCAATGGTGCGTTTAAGCCAGAGATGATAGTTGATAAAAAAATTGGCGGAAAGAGAAAAAGAAAGGGTACAAATATAAATTGTTGCCACACAAACATCTTAAAATTAGAGGATATTGACATACTTGTTTAGGACTTCAATTTAACAAAGAGAGGAACTCTTCACTTCAAGAAGATAGATATTCTGAAGAGGTTGTTATTAGAAGGAACAATGTTGAGATGAGAGTCTGCTGAAACCAGTTGTAGATCCAGAAAATTTTTGAAACCTGAAATGGTGGGCGTGTATGTGGACTCAGATGGGGCACTAGTTGATGAAAGAGAAGAATTTGGAACATCTTCATTTGCATCCAATCATTCATCTGAAAATGTGAATTTTGATGGTGTGCAAAAAATTATGAGTGATTTTGAATAATTGTCTAAGACAATTTATATAACTAATGTTTGCATCGTATATTGAAATAAAACTTTTGATTTCAATATGGTGTTAAATGAAGTTATGAGTCATTTTTATGTTTGTTGGATTATATGTTTTAATTATGATGATTTTTATTGTTTAGAATATCTACAATGCAACAATAACTTAGATATAATTTATGTTTCATTCAATCTACAAGCAATGACATTTTGATTAATTTAGTCATGTAATTTGTTCATAATGTCATGGTTTTTTTAATTTTATGGTTAAAAAAATTCCAAATTTTTTTGTATCTTTAATGTTATGGTTGAAAACAATTAAAATTTTAGTGATCTTCAATGTCATATTATTATATGTTTAACAACATGGATGAAAACTGATAGAATTTTAATGTGTTTCACACTCTATTTTATCTTTATCGTCATTACTAAAAACTGTTGAAATTATACCTAAGAAAGAAAGTTGTTATTCTACCAAAAACATTAGTGTGTTCTTTCCCTAAAAAACAACTATTTTGCACACAAAAAATCGATTTTACTGCCATTTTTTAAATATGTTGAAAATTAGCCCTAAAAAAAACATCGTTATAGTATACACACTTTTCATTTTAGCATTGTTTTCCATGTTTTTTTGGGGTTTTTTTGGCTAGAGTTCTTGTTTTGAGTTTATAGTTCTTGTTTCAAAGTTTACATTGTTAGGCTTGAGGGTTTTTCCCAGTGGAATTCCCCTAGAAAAAATATTGTGAGTGGATGATTGTTCTTATTTCATGTTTGTGAATGTTGTTCTAAATTGTGAATTAAATTTTGTAGATCAATAGAGCATAATTGTGTCTCTTGATTTTAGATTAAATTTCTTCAGAAGTTGCAATTCTTCACCATATTCCTACAGTAATAGTTATCTCTTTGTCATTTTCACATACATTTCTCTCTCTCTCTCTCTCTCTCTCTCACACACACACACACACACACACACAAATAAATACAAGGAAAATTGATATCTCTCTCACACACACATATAAATACAAGTAATTTTTTGTCTCACCCATCAAATTTACGGGTTTAAGAATTAAGTAGATGTCAATGATGACATGCATATTTTAAATTCCTAGTATTTGATGGTTAAAAAGACAAAATACAGTAAACCGGTCAAATTTAACCTCTGTCTAGGCACTCCAATTCTACACATTAAACAACTTAAACTCAATTTTTTTAAAACCTTTACTCGATTTTGATTAAAATTAACCAAAAAAAATACTTTAAAAAACTCATTTTATCAAATTAAATAATGATGTTATCTAATTATAAAACAAATATTTGTTAATCAATTTAAATAATATTAAACAAAATAAAAAATTAACTTAATTTTAATTATTAAATTTATAAAAATATGTAAGTTTTAACCTGCTATTTTTATTCTCTTTTTCTTTGTCATCTCAATACTTCATGTTTTTCATAAGCAAAATCTCCATATTAATATGATAATTATTATTAGATATTATTTGTAAATACGGATTAATTATTATTTTATTTTAAAAATCATGATATTCCAAATAATTTATTATGGTGTGCAAGGATGTAAATTTTCATTATTATCAAATATGGGTTAATGAACGTTATTCTTTACATTTGAAAAAATAACTGGTTAAAAAATTTCAAATCTTATTTTATGATTAAATTTATTTTATTTTATTTTATAAGAAAACTAATATATTTTATAATCATCATAAGATTATTTTTAATATATAATTTATATTTAACAATATATTAATCTATTTATTTTTCTTTCTTTCTTTTTTCTTTTCTTTTTTAGTGTGGTTCACAAACATTTTGGTCAGTGAGTGGTCAGTAAGTCCATGAAAAAATCTGGGACTTTGAGTGGTCCCTATATCCACGAAAAAATCTGGGCTAATCACCCCTCGGCCTATTGCCAAGACCTAACCCCAAGGGCTTCGGGCAAAATCTATCGTGTGACCTCCCGATGGTGAGGCACGGTTTTTGACCAACTGAGCTAACCCTTGGGACTAAAGAACACAATTTTAATAATATTTAATCTTAATCTTATACGTAAAAAATTAATTAAGTTATAGATAAAAATGTAATTATTTAAACACTTGGTAAATATTTATATCATTACATATATTTCATATATACTCAATAAAATATTAAATAATAATAATAATAATAATAATAATATCCATTTTTAAGGTCACAGCGAAGCCAGACACCAAATTTGTGTATGAGACCCCCTTGTTTGTGAGACAAGGGACCCATCTCCGTCCAACGATTTGACTGCTAAGTCTATGAAGGCATACATACTCTACTCCCTCTGGTTTTGAACTTGTGATCTCTTAGGAAGAAATACATGCTCTTAATATAATAGTTGGAAAATTGGATATTATAGTTATCTTTTAAATTTTTACTTTATCGTTATTTTATATATAATCAATTTTAATATATTTTAATGGACTTAAATATATTTTAATTTAGATAATAATTAATTAATTAATTAAAACGTGAGAAGCTCATGCATTTTGACATAGCATGCGACTTTTTGAAAGCCTTTCTGGTGGGTTTTTTCCAGAAATCTGGCAGCAATTTATTGGAATCACAAGTTTAATAACTAGTTTCTGCACATTCAAAGTGTCCCAAGGGTTTTTCATGGTGTTGAATCCAAATATGACGTTAAAAAACCATTTTAACTGCAACAAATCAAGATTTAACCTCAATTTCTTCCGCCGGATTCCGTCATCGGAATCTCCAAAAAGTCGCATTATAGACAACTCTCCAAAAAGTCGCATTATAGATAACTCCTTTTGACATATAAGTAGTTACTTGATGATCATCTTGAACAACTTTTGTTGTTGCTTTAGATAATATCTCATATTGTTTATATTTATTATTAGAGTTTTTAATTGGGATTTGTGTATGTTTTTTTTAAACTAAATTTGTTATATTTTATTATATTATAAAACATATAATATAAGTAGAGAAAAAAAATATAGAAATTTTTAGAGTTAGTGTTTTAAAGAGAAATTAGAATTGAGATATAAATTTATTTATTTATTTTTTAAAGAGTTTAGAAAATGTTAAAAAGAGTGTTTTTTAAAGAGTTTAGAAAAGTTTAAAAAGAGTGATTTAACTTATTTGGAGGGAAACCAAACCATGTTAAACATTAGGGTCATAGAGTTTTAACAAAATAAATAAAAATATTAGATTATTTAAAAAGAAATTAGAATTGATTTGATAAATGGGTTTAATAAATAGTTTGAAAAGTAAGTGAAATTGTAGATAACAAAATTATAAGTAAAAATTGTGAATGGAAAAATATGGAGCACACCTCTCACTAACCTCTTTAGCGGAGTGAACCATGATAAGAGATTCCTTCGAGTCCCAAATTAGACCCACATGAAGGAATTTTCCATTCTTTTGAACTACCCAGGAACATAGGGTGAGTAACAACCAAGTTTGCTTCTCTAGAACATCTAATTGTTGTTGAATTTCCTATTGGTCAAACTCCTTCATGAGTAGAGAATGTCCTACAAAGGTTTTGGTGTGCCAACACAATTCACCTGTTCTAAAGAATTTGGTATCCCTAATGTGACTGGTGCTAAGGTTCAATACATATGCACCCCCAGTTTGATCCTCATTTGTAAATTGCCATGAAAATTCCATTGAATAGTTCATCACAACATATTTGATAAATTATACTTAAAAATCCAAAATCTACACAATGAGGGTTTATTTCTCTTTAGATTTTTGGATCTATGAATAATTGTTTATTACATATGTATGTGCATGCAAAATTATGTAGAAAATAGACTCGAACAATGGAAAATTCACAAATCACAATTGTCACAAGATATATCCATGCAAACCCTTTTGGGAGAAAAACCATTTCGAAAGTGAGGTTGTTCTGCTCTCTTTCTCTGAATAGGAAATTGTGCGAGTACAAAGAAGTAAAGCTTGTGGACAGTGGGCTACCATAATGCACAAATCCTCTCTAAGCACTCTCTCCCTATCCCTCTTAGCTACTCTGTTCATCTACGAAGCAAAATGCACTCGAAAAAATGGAACCCCTTTTCCTCCTAGTGGCCCAGTTATAACATAGCCCACTAGCCTAGAATTGGTTAAGTTTGACTCCTTCAACTCTTAACTAGAGTTACATTATGGGATATTCTAGAGTCTTCTTCATCATAAATCACATGGATAGCCCCTTTTCCATGAGTAATGGGGGCTGACGTAGAATCCTCTCGAATTATGGTGGTCAAAACAGGAAGGTCAACTTTTGAGTGGCATAAATTTTGCATATGGACTATGATTGAGGCAAATCTTATGTAATTAGAAATATCTTTGTGCGTAAAATAGGAAAAAGAGGTATTGTGCTTAAATATCAAATCTTTACCCTCAAAAAATGTTGTTTGATGACTCAAACTGATCCTCAAAGGTTTCATACCCCAATTACCAAACTAGGACCTACATGTAAAAATTGTCACGTGAGTTGATTCCTCCACTTTTTCCATTCTAAAAACATCGAGATGGATGAAAAAAATATAATGATCTAATGTACATCACACCTTCCCATTTTGGGATGATTTTGGTCCCCAAAAGATTCTATTGAATGAGGTGAAGGAATTTTTCCTCCACCTTCTCTCGAGAGTACCATTTAGCCTTGCCAAGAAGCTATCCTTTCAACCCAATTTAATTAAGTTTATACTACCCCTATATTGTCATCATGTCCTTTCCTGGTTCTTGGTAAAACTACCTCAATGTCTATAGAAATTCGTTCCCAGGGAAAGTGGGTACATGTAAGGGATGATATAGACCATGTTTCCTGTTACTAGGCTTGTTGGGACAACAAAGCATGCATGCTCTTATGAAGCTAGCTACATATTCTTGCATCTTGGGCCAATACACATACCGCTACAAGTTGGCAATTGTCTTCCCAACACCAAAGTGCCTTGCAACCTTGGAGGTGCGAGCCTCTCTAATTAGCCGCAATCTCTCACCTTTAGGAACACATAACTTATCTAGCATATAGATTAACCCATCCTAGAGATGGTAGTCAACTATGTTGTCACCATTGTGCACATGAATTTGGCTTTGCAATCGTGTCACACATTCTTGAAGTCCTCATCCTCTAAATATGCCTCTTTTTGTGCATCATGGGTGAATGGTTCTATGTGTATCAAAGTTCCCAAAGTTATGATCTTTGATGTGGGTGTAATTCAAATTAGCATGTTAGCCAAATTGTTTGTGTTTCCCCTATTATACTTGATCACTATATGATTTTTTTGTAAAAACCCCATCCACTTGTAAATTCCTAGTTTATTGTAACTAACTTTGGGCCTATAGGTACTATAGTGGTTGGTGATATGTGTGGATTACTGTATCCTTTCCCATCAAATAGCATTTCCATTTCTTTACAACTTGCACTAGTGAATAGAGATCCTTTTCGTAGGTAGGGTATTTAAGAACTACCCCAAGAAGTGCTTTAGAGTGGTAGCATACATGACTTCCTACCTACATCAAGACCATTCTCATACCATACCCACTTTCACATTTCTCCACTTCAAATGGCTGTTGCAAGTTCAATAAGGCCAAAACTAGTGCTTGACTAATATTCTTCTTTAACTCCTTAAAGGCCCTCTATCAACCCTTTCCCCACCTGAAACTCTTACCACTTCTTGTTATGGCACAGAGTGGTGTTGCTACTACTAAAAATGAAGCTATGAATTTCCTTAAGTACTGCACAACCCTATCAAAACTCCTAACCTCAAAAACATTAGTAGACATTGGCCATTTCAAGGTGGCTTCTATCTTGGAAGGATTTATTTTCAACTCTCCTCCACCTATCACATGCCCTAGATACATCAAATATTGTTATGAAAAATCACACTTCATGAGATTTACTAGCAGATGGTGCTTCTTTAATGTCTCTAGCACCTATGTCAAATGTGATATGTGCTCCTCCCAAGTAGCACTGTGTACCAATATATCATTTGAATAGACAATACCAAATAAATCTATAAAAAGGAATAATGTATCGTTCATTAACCTCATAAATATAGCAGGTGAATTGCATAGGCCAAATGGTATGATTAACTACTCATACAAACCTTGTCTAGTTTTGAACGTTGTCTTCCTACACTACAAGGAAAAGACCCTCTAGCGGAGGTTTTTGCGGAAGCCCATATAAAAATAGCCCAACGAATCATTTGTACCAGATGTCACTAGCAGAGGTGGGCGGGCAGATGTTTTAGCTAATGCTTTTTGGATGGTGCGTACAAAATATAAAAAAGCACTGGTGCTTTACTAAATATACAAGCACCGGTGTTTCATATAACATGGTGCACCATGGAACATTTATTTTCATAAAATAAAAACAAAAACATGGTGCACTGAATAAAACAACGCATCAGTGCTTTAACAACAAATAGCACTGGTGCCCTTCATGTAGAAAAGCAACCACTAAGGAGCACTGCTGTAGTTTTAAATTTCAGAAAAATGTGGTGCTATTTTCCAACGATGCTCCGGTGTTGTAAATAGACTAAAATGCCCTAGGGATTCTTCTAAAGAGCACCGCTAGGCATTTATTTATTATTATTATTATTTTTTAATTAATTTATTTTTATTTATTTTTATAAATAGAGCAGTGTTATAGTAAAACAACAACACCATTGTGGTAAATGTATAGAAACGTCTCAGGTTGTCTCACGAAACACACCGCAATATTTTTTAAGTAAAAAAATGTGGTGCTTTTGGATATATCCTGCCCCGGTGCGGTTACCTAATGCATCAAAGGAGGGTTAAATAAGAAAACCCTCCCAACTGTAATTTTCATTTTTACCATCTATAGTGTGGGAGAGCTTTGAAGCAACGTTGCCACTTTTTCCACATGTAAGTTCCCTGGCATCGGTGCTTCTCTTGCTCACCATCTTTCCGTACTATGCTCATTGCTTGAATTTCCAATATTTTCAAACGGTGTTAAAATTTGTTTTTCTCCATTACATGTCCACAATGCCTCCTTAATGATAAAATGCCCAGGTAATGTCTATGTTTCTTTGTAATTTAAGTGTTTAGTATATTAGAATTGAAAATTAGGTTATTTTTCCACTGTTTTTGATGAAAAAAATCACCTACAATGCGCTCAATATGTTTGGCTCACACCTGACACGATATGCCCTATAAATTTACAGGGTGCACCACAAGTCGATGCGTGAACATAATGCACTGCAGTTGTTGCAGTGTGTTTTGTGAATAAAAACACACCGGGAAAGATATGACATATTGTACATCGGTGCATCACAATCGATGCATTTATATTTACTAAACACACCTAAAAATAATATTTAAAAATATAGTTGTAGCTCGGTGTCATGAATGTTTTGTACCGGTGCAAAAAGGTTATACGTTCGTGTTGGTGCACAAGTGTCACACTACTATCAAAAGTTAAATTTGTGAATCAACAATGGTGCATCATACTTATGTGTGCACCGGTAGCAGTGCGGTTATAGTTGAAAGGATGTTGGATCCATTGATTTTTTTTATTATTATTGAAATTTATGTTTCCATATTTATAAATACATGTTTCATTTAATAAAAAAAAATTGTATTTTACGTATGAGGCAAATGTATTTTATATGTCAACCATGTAGCAGAGACGTCAACAAAGGGACCGGTAGCAGGAACAAGAGCAGTAGGCGGGCCCATACAATATGGTCTGAACATGACATGCTAGAGAGAGGGAGAGGGATTCATATCCTCGCCCTATTACTACAGCGAATCGAGTGCTCTTGAAGAATGTAGGCCTCCTCAAGTACTATGAGGAGGCTACATCCTTGAAGGTGCAATCTGTTTTATTGGCACATATGATCCGTTGATGGAGTGCCTATGAGTAGGTTTTCCATGCCAGTGCTATGACGTGGTATTGGTCCGCTGAGGAGGACATATAATTTATCACTGTCCTATCTAAGAGAGGGGAGGATTTTCCCCAGTTCCATGACGTCCCCCATGGTCTTGCAACTGAGAATCAATTTTCATACACTCATAGATATGTCGGGTCTCATGCGGTTCATCCATTAGATTTTCAGGTCCATGGTGGATGATTAAAGATTTCTTCTTTTGGTGTAGAGGAGGTTAGGTGCCTCTATTTATTAGTCATGACCATTGCACACTCTAGTAGTGATGGGCAACACATTATTTTCCCTCTTTTGTGTTATGTCGATTCTTTGATTCAGATGCCACGTTGCATCATATGGTTACCATTTTTTGAGGCAATTTTGCATGGTTTTAGGTAGATGTCATGCATTGAGACATGGGAGGGGGGCCTTCCCTTTCGATTTAGAGTATTTTTGTTTATTTTTTGAGAAGTTTCCAAAGACAAGGCCTACAATTGATCGTCGCCCTCATAGGTCGATCACTGAGTTTCAAATGTGCATCTGGGGGTAGATGATGCCCAAGAGGGGCTTGCTGGAGTTTTCGACCAAGGTTTCTCCCGAGGCACTGGCACTACTGGGTAGTGAGGATAACCATGCGTTTGTCATGTGGCGTTTCTGTATGCGGGGATTTATTTGAGAGGGTGTCCGAACATCTTCTTCACAACAGTTAAGCCTCCAAATGATAGAGGTAATATTAGTGTTTTCTTTAAATTAATATATTTTCATTTTTTTGTTTTAATGAATTAGAATAAAATTGATTCTAGCATGTTCTTTAACTTGTTTTAATAAGTTATTTAATGAAATTGTCTAATTATTTTTTTGTACTATATATTTTGTAGACATCGGCACATTCGATGGGGACATTCCTCCTACCCCACTGGATATCAGGGGAGATGAGGAGATGGGCAATGCCCATGAGGGTGAGGTACATCCTCAGGGGGGCATGGGCGTCTGGGGAATTAGGGTCGGTTTGCGAGTTTAGATGGACTACTGTGACAGATTTTCGAGATTTTTGTTTGATGCAAGAGTTTTCCCCATGAGGGCTCGAGATATCAGTGCGAATCCTAGTTTCATGGGTATGTACAAGGACTATCCGCGGGAGATGATGTCTCTTATGTGGCATATCATTGAATCTAGTAGGGTATTGATAGTGGTGAGGGATGCAAGCTAGCATCATGCAGTGATAGATACATTAGATGATGGTGGTGGTGATGATGATCAAGGTGATGATCATGATCGTGATGATGAGGGTGGCGATCGTGATGCTTCTGGTAGTACCACCCCATTGGACCATGGCTGTCAGGGTGTCCATGATCCATCTGGCAGTACACCTCCCGAGTCGCCTGATGATGATGGGACAGAGCTAGAGAATGTGCCTCATGTTTCTATTGAGGGAGTAGACCAACCAACTCCTCCTCCACCTCAGAATTCGACAGACCGCGCTGAGGGCGTAGATGTAATTGACCATCCATTGTCTTCAACTCATGCATACTAGCCACCTTGTCCTCCACCTCAACTGAGTTCGACAAACGTTGATCATGCAATAGTTGACCATTCATCATCTTCTACTACATACCAACCTGACACTACATCTATTTTATCGGATATTTGATTGCACTTATTTGATTTATTTGTTTGGATATTTATACGTTGGTGTTGATGTGTATATTGTTAGGTCATGTTAGATATGCTCATTTAATGTGCTTGCAGATAGATGTGTATGTGATAATAGTTATTTGACATGAGATTTATATTAATTTAAGGACGTGTGTGGTGGTGATGTTAGATTACAATGTTTGTGTTTTGTTAAATGTGATCACAATGATGATGGTAGGGAATTCAAATGTGTATCTTAGATGATGTTTATGATTGTTAGATGATGATCATCATGGTATTTATTTTTATGAAATAATATTTATTATAGATTATATATTGGTGAACTTATATCAAACTTTACATATGAAATTGCATGCAAAACGACTTACTTAAAAAACAAATGTGAATATATTTTTATAAATTACAAAGTTTAGTATGGTTTGAAACTATGATTGTAAAATCATGATGAATATCTTTCTATTGCTTAAATAGTTCATTGATATTCAATCTAACTTAATTAGTAAAATATTTCAATACTGATAAGGAAAAAATAATCAAAGGTAAAATAATTTAGTTAGTTCTTAATAAGACAAAAATGTGTAACTCATTCAATTTTTAATATAAAATATTATTAATAATAAAGTATTCAAAAATACAATTTAACTAATTCAATATTGGTTTATAAAATTCAATATATTGTTAAATTTAAAAAACTTAAATCACAATTTTTTATAACCTGCGGCCTAGATCCATTTTATCTCTAGATCTGCAAAGCGTTGAGATGGATCAAATGTGATCTTGAGATGCAAATATCTTTTAAAGTTAAAATAGATTTGATCCCTCTACACACTTGCTAGATTCAAAGTTAAGATGGATTTAACCTGATATAATATATATGTAGTTGACATTGAAATATTTTATTTATAATTCACGTTCTCCATATTAAAATGCTAAAATATGCCCCCTCATTATTTTTTCCTGTATGTATAAATTTAATTATTTTTATTATTATTATTTTCTAAAATATTACATATCAAATCTATATTGAACATTGAAAAAATTACAAATATCCCTCATACATTGAATTAGAAAGCAATTATTAATGGAATAATAATTCTCTCAATTTTTCTCACTAAAGTAAAAATATAGGAACATTTTCAATTTAAATTACTTTAGTTTTCTCTATATAAAGTATCTATAAAATTATATTTTTTAATATGGACATTGAAATATTTTACTTTAAGATATTTTTTGTTATAAATATATTTTTGTTCTAAATATCACATGTAAATGGAACATAGAATTACACTAAATATAATATCAATAATACTATTCCTTGTCATGTGAAACAATTACATTTCTTCCTTGTAGCAAAAAGTAAATTATATTTTTTCACTCATTACATTTGTTCCTCATAATAAAAGCTAAAATATTTTTTTTACTTTCTGTTACTTTATATCCCTATATAAAGTTATATAAGATTAAGATGTAAATTGAAGTATTGTAATCTTGGACGACATTAATTTATTTTGTTATGACTATTTTTAATTTGTTAATTTAAATTATTATTTTATTGTAGAGTGCCTCTAAGCCCAATTAATTTAGATTTAATATAGCTTAAACAAATATATTTTTTATAAAATTTAATTTGTTACTAAAGTTATAGGATTTTAAAGCAATTTGAATTTACTATTTATAACAATTCTTACCAGTTTAAGTTAGAAATTTCTCTCTCTAAAGATGAGGATAAAGAAATGTAACATAAGGCTTCGTGTGAAGTTACTTGTAGTTTAGGATTAGTTCTATTGGAAGTTCTCTCTTAAAGAGGCAAGTGAATACTTCTCTAGTAATAACAATATAACATTTTGATGCTATTTTGGTTCTTTATTTGGTATTATACTGGTTTAAATTTAACTCTTTTTAATAATAAATATGAGTTAAATAATACAAAAATGACAATATATTATATTTAAACTTTTGACAAATAATATATTTGATTATTTCTTTTTTTATTTGTTAAGCTTGGAAAGACCTTTCATTTTCTATTTATAATCGGAAAATTTACACCACATAGGTTGGCTAGGTGGCCTCAACTTGCCCAATGGGAAACCAAGTCTGTTGGCCACCTATCCTCGTTTTAAGCCATCCAAAAACATCTTTCTAGCCAAGCTATATATGTCTTTGTTTCATGACTAGACTCTATATATCTATATATCCTTATACATGCATGATGAAAAGTAAATGTTAACAACATAAACAACAAAAGTAAACATGGTAAACTGACTAGCCCTTCTGCTCCTCCGATGCCGATTCCACAGGTGCCAAATCCTTGACAGTTGCTCGAGGCGTCTCAGGCAATTCTAGGATGCATGGAATGTGTCTTTCAATTTTGTCCATTCTAATGTCCTACTTATGGAGTTGAAACTGAATTCTCTGCAGATCCTGTTTGTAACTCGACATCCCTTGGAGAGAGACCGTCAACCCCACCGTGATCTATTCCATGGCCTTACCCAATAGGCTTTTCATTAGCCAATAGAGGTATAATGTATGCTTGGATTGGGTTATCCTTCCTCTGGTATTCCTAGGGTTTGGGACTAGTATCCTACAATTCTCTATCTCCTCCTCTGTCTCACTACCCTGCTTGATTTCCTCTTCCCATTCTTCTAGCAAATTCCCAATGCCTTCATTCATTCCCTCTCGGTATGCCGCAACTGCTTCATTGATAAGATGCTCCACCAATTTCCTTCCACTGTGGGGTACCGATGTGCTCAGGTTCTTAGCCTTTCCAAGCTCTTGACCCCATATTCCACATCCCTGTCCTCTTGCTGGTTGAGCCATATCAACACGGTTCGATACCTGTTCATAGGAAAGATTTGTTAACCACAAGCATTGTAACATATTATATCCTCGGTTACTGTCCTAACTGGAATTGTCAATGTCATCATTCTCCCCGTTCATTGCAGTACTGGGGGCAGGATGAGCGAAGATCCAGTCTTGAGAAAGGGCTGAACTCTGTATCCCTTATAGCTTTTCACTCCTCCCTCCCCATTGCCTCACATACTCAGTGTGGCTGATAAACCCTTGCCAAAGCCATGAAAATGAGCTTAGCCTCAACCCGACCAGATTCCCTTTATGGAGTGCAGTTCCATTCCCCTTCGCCTGGTAAACGAGAGAAATTCCTCTTCCCTTATCATGCCTGACATCCCCCACAGGGATCCCAGCCGGTATCTTAGCGCAGTAATTACTCCCAATTCCCCATAGCTTGCCATGGTTACAACCACTGGTCCATCCTCCTACCCAACATATTTGTTTCCCTTTGCTACCCTTAGCCTCCAATGCCGAGCTTTTGCCTACCCAACCCTAGCGACCATCCCCACTCAACCCACAGTATGAAAAGCCCGAGTTCCCATTGCCACCCAAAGCAAGGTCCACACAACTACATGCAAGGTCAAATCCCGACAGGCTCAAAACAAAGATGCATAACCAAGCTATTGCAGCTCAATGCCTCCTCCATTTCCCCCAATTACCCTTCCCGGG
This sequence comes from Pinus taeda, assembly GCA_000404065.3. Lineage (NCBI taxonomy): Eukaryota > Viridiplantae > Streptophyta > Pinopsida > Pinales > Pinaceae > Pinus > Pinus taeda. Next base: position 23,907 of record APFE030979011.1, read on the forward strand.
TATCTCCCTCTCCCCCCAATAAAAATCAAACCAGGTCGACATTGCAAAGGAGGCAAAGAGCCAAGATACATACTCGTTGCCTCTCCAGGTTTGATATTGTTGTTGCCATCGCCTTCCCTCTCTATTGTTCCAGCTCCTTGCTCCACAAGCCAAATTACAATTCTTACTCGTCTGTCTCGCCTTAATTTCTATACATCCCACCTATCCCTTGCCATCTCTGCCACCTTTCTCACCACCCTTGCATGTACTCATGCCAAGGGCCACCGTACCCATCGCTTTGAGCGTGTGGCAGCCGGTGGTATGTAAAGCACCTGTACTCTTCATTACTGCCCGTAGGAACTTCCATCCACCGACATGCACCTCTATCGAGGTCAATATATTTGATTATTTCTTAATGAACAACTCAAAAAGTATTATTTTTTCCACATACTTATCATGAGATAGTCACTAAAATTCATGGTTTACACATTTCTCCTAGCTAATATTACTTCATGTTCGCAATGATAAAGACATGTCAACTTTAAATAATTTAGTTATAAATACATAAAAAATAGGTATTTATTTCACATAATCTAAATAGGAAACAAAAATGCATTACCAAGTCTATTTGAAAGTCAAACAAATTCCTCGTAACCGCCACCACAAATTCGATGCGATTGATATGTTCCTCTCACATCGGTGCGATATTATTTATCAAACGCACCGCACAAATAATATTTAAACATACAATTATAGCTTGGAGCATTCGATAACTTGAACTTTCCATACTAGTGCTAAAATGATATACGTGCGCATCTGTGCATTAGTGTGATGCACCGCTACAAAAAAATTAAATTTGTGAACTAACAACAGTGCCTCAAAAGTATTTGTGTGTTGATTCCGGTGCGGTTGTGTTTTAAAGTGCACCGACTTTGGTGCATGACTGTGTCTTGGGCGCATAGATGATTTTTTTTTTTTAAATTCAAAGTTATGTTTCCATATTAATAAATAGATTTTTCATTTAACAAAAAAATTGTGAATCTTACCAATTATATTATAAAAGGCCAACAAGACGAATAAAAATATAATATAATTAGAGAAATAATGATATTAAAAAAATACAATGATAATATAAATGATGAAATAACACAAGTACATAGCACTCTCCATTGTAATCACCCTGATTATCTTCCTTGCATGGCATGATAACACTGTTGTTCTCAAAAATATATTTTGATTTAGTGTCATGTCTTAATGCGAACCACCAATACCTATCCAACACATATGGGTAGAAAAACACTCGGTTGCAATTTTTTAGGAAAACATAAGGCTCCCTAGCTTCATTCCACTTCTTTCTAGAGTTGATAGATATCAACCCATTATCACGATCTTCCTTTACATTATTCCGATCAAAGGTGTCCCACCACTTGCACCTAAAAATAACACATTGGAATGAAGAGAAATTCACTTGAATGATCCCTTGTATATTTCCAACAAAACCTAATGTCCCCTGCATTAGGTTTTGACCGTGGTGGCTAGCACGACTAGATTGGTTGAACTTGATTTCCACTCCATAGTCTTGTGTCATGCATCCATCATCAACATCCTCCGTGTGAAAATAATGTCCATATGCCCACATATATGGGAACAAATGCACCTATAAAAAAGTGAAAAAAAATCACAGTGTCATGTGTTTAATAAACCAAGCATAATTAATATATGTGTGTGTGTGTGTGTGTTACAATTCAAAGGTGCAATATGAAGTTAAAATTGTACATAAAGAGAATATAATTACTGAGTTGTTGCATCCAATCCCTTTATTTAGTGCATCCTCTTCAACACATGGGTAACAACGAGATGCACCATATTTCTCTCTGACTTGATCAACAACCCAACTGTTAGGGCATTTCATTGACATATTTTATTTTAAATGATCAGGATAAGGTACATTTATACCATTCAACCGTTTGAATTCTTTCTTGTCACCCTCCCATTTCCTCCTCTTCTCTTCGTACAATGTGATCCACGGTTGTGTCGCTTCCATATTGTAATGAATGATTTTGTTAATGGATTCAATTTATGAATTCACTGATGATAAAATCAAACCAACACACACACACACACACACACACACATATATAGTACATATGAGATCAAAATATGCATTAATATGAAGTTCAGTTTGAATAGTTATTGTGTAGTAATTTGAAAAATGATAAGCATGCACTTACTTTTTTATCATGTGACTCTTTCCATTGGTTTCGAGAAGCTCCCCTTCTCTTTGTCTTCATCCCTTTCATCGTCCCAAATCGTCATCCCTTGTGTGTTTTATAACTTCTTGATGTACTCACTAGCATAATAGAAAGACTCATACGATATATACCCCTTTGCCATAGACTCCTCAGGTTGTTCTCTTTGTCGAAAAAAACCTTTCAGTTTCTTCATGTACCTCTCTAAGAAAAACATCCAATGACAAGAAATGACACCAACTAATTACACCTCATCTACTAGGTGAATTAGAAGATGAACCTGCAAGTCCATGAAACTCGTTGGTTGCTTCTTCTCAAACATATAAACAATCTCATCTATCTCTTGACGCCACCATGGAATTCCAACCGTATGAATCTCCTTTGATGTGATCCAACGTACAAACGTAGACAATTTAGATATAACATGTTGTAGGTCTTGGGGGAATTCATGGTTCACACACCCATGCAGGAGTAGAGGATAATGACACTGCACAATAAATAATACATTATACAAAAATTAATTATAAAATATCCCATTACATAAAAATAAAAATAATAATGAAATCATGTTTTTGACAAATGTACTCTTAGAAGGTTCAAATGGTCATGCGATTTCAACCCCGACAAACAATCTTTTATAGTGAAGCAACACCATAGTGAAAACCCATATAAAGAGGTCACCCTCACACTCATTATAAAGTCCTTTGCCAAAGAAATATCATCTTTGTTGAAATCCATTGGACATCACCTTCTTTGAAAGACAAAGAGGGACCAACCTCTCCTCTAGTTTCTTGTCTTGGCCAATGTCTCCTTTTAGTTTTTTAAGAACTAAGACCTCTTTTAACAACTAATGTGTAACTTTTTTTTGATGATATGTTCCTCCATAAAGAATATGAAACATTTTTGAATATATGCATGGGATCTAGTAAGTGGGAAATCTTAAGATGCTCCCAATATGGGAGCTCATAAAATACAAATTTCCTTTTCATCATAATGGGAAATTTCTCAACATAAGTGTCGAATAATTCTGGATCATTGAAAATAGGCTCCCTAGTTTAATTGACTATTTATGCAAACTCATTTTCCTTCTCTCTCTCATATGTTCTAAGCCATTCAACTGGTGTTATTATTACATGCCTTTGGGTTCTCTCCAGTTTACCATTGAAAGCGGATGTTTCTCTTCTGTAAGGGTGTTCTTTTGGGAGGAATACCTTGGAGCAGTCATACATTGACTTTCATAGGTGGTCGGACCACCTAGGCTTCAGAGAAGGTCCATAACATTTACATCCTTGATACCCTTTTATTACAAGACCTGTGAAATTATTGTATACGGGCTGACACGTTAGTAACCATGAAGATCTGAACAATTTGAACGAATAAAATTAATACGTGAAACAATATTGTTACTAAAAAAATAAATAATAATGTGGTTTACCAGATCAAACTCCTAATGTATTGTGTAAGAACATATGTCATACGCCACAAAACTCCTCTTTGTTGCGATGGGTCTTGATACATCATATACATGTATCCCTTCTTGTAATTCATTCAATTCATCTACCAATGGTTGTAAGTAGACATCCATATTCTTCACTTGTCTTCTACTTCAGATACTATGAGAGACAACATAAGATGTTCATTCTTCACAGACAACCATGGGGGGATATTTTTATTTATCACTACTATAGGCCAAATATAATAGTTTGTGTTTTGGAAGGAATATGGGTTGATGTCATTCATGAATATGCTGAGTCATAGACTTCGTACTTTATCCTTGAAATTTTCAGGCCATGTATCCTCTATATGCTTCATGTCTATTAAATATGTTGGGATTCGCATTATTCCTGACTCACTTTTGTGTGAGGCATGCTATCCTTCAACATAGCTAATTATTTGCAATGAAAGAGTCTTTGAATCCTTGGGATTATAGGCATGTGCCTCAATATCTTATGAGGAGGACCATGTGATTTACCCCATTTTATTTATTTATTTATTTATTTTATGGTACCTTTCATGCCCACATTTCAAACATATATATTTTTCTACATATTCTCCTCCATATAGAATACCATGCATGATATGATATGTACTCAACACCCAACATTTTCAACAACTGCTTTACCTCTTCGCAACTACCCAACAAGACATTATCACTTGGAATAACCTTATCTTTGAATATCCTACAGTTGGTGGGGAATATAATTGTATACTGTCAATATTTAACTTTCATAAAAGCAACCATATTTAAATTTGATTGTGTTATAAATCTAAGGAACTTGATCGATCATGCAGGTGAATTACCTTAATATTGCCAAGAAACATGCATTTGACATGCCAAACTTTTCTTTCACATTGTACAACAACTTCGTTGTCCCTAGATGAGTATAATTTGGCTTACCGGTAGGTCCAAAGAGAGGGGTAGTGGAAGGAGATTTTAGGCTTTCGAATAAGGTATTAGTGATATGAGCATCATCTCCTAGCTCATCGTTGTGGAATGCATCTAACAATATTGCCTCCACGGTTGTCATATCCTGTAAGTAATCATCCATACCAACCTCCATTTGATATCCTCTATTTCCAACTTGTGATGAAGAACTACTATTATTGCAGTCATTCCTAATTGGTGAATCTAGACGTAGTGGGAATTGAATAGGTGGTTGATTCAACCATTCTTTGTATGCGTCCTCTCTGATTCTTGCTCTTAATGCAACCTTCTCTCGAGTTTACATTGTAGTGGGGTGCTTTGGAAGATGGTAGGTGGGTTGCTCATCATCACTAGAATCCTATTTTCAAAAAATATTGAATGTCATTAGTACAATATCAATTATATTAGCAAGCACGTCAATGCAATTGGTTTGTTGAAATTACATTATACCAAACAATTATTACCATCGTTGATCCAGGATTGCGATTGGAAGATACCATGTTCCAATTGGCAAGGTGAAGAGGTTGTCCATTTTCATCTACCAATTTCTTGCGATATGCTACTCCTGATAATAGCTTCCAATGTTTTTGAAAATATGGAGTAATATTTTCTGGATCTGAACTAGATTCCAAATCAGGTTCCTGCAAATTTGGATACATTTTTATTCAAATTGACATGGATTAAAAAAATGCAATTAGACAATTGAAATATAAATAAAATCTGAACTTACTAGAGATGGAAAGGGAGAACTTCGTGAAGGACTTGATCAACAATATGGAACAAGTTGGAAATTGAAGAATTGCCATTTGATATTATTGAGATTTTGTCCCTGCATTTAAGAAAAATAAAAATAAGAATTTGTGTGCATATCCAAAATTAATCTCGACAACCATATAACCACAATCTAAACCTCAATATAGTTTTCAAACCATTTTTCAAGAATAAGGTGACTTTAAGCCCAACATGTGTACTATGAACTATTGTATTTAATGTGGATGCATCGTAAAGGATAATTTGAGATTAATATGTCATTTTATGTGAAATTAAAAATTCGGATAGTTTTTAAACTCAACCGATGCGCTTATCAAAACAAAGAGCACTGATGCATTTAAAAAATTAACAGCACTAGGGCGTTCAAATAATACCCGCACCGGTTTCCGACATTTTGAAAAAAAAAATATTTTATCATAGCTGTGCTCTTCTACAAAAACACATTAATGTGTTTAAAAAAATAAGCACCGCTACGTACATGTTTCTCAATTTTAAAAAATAAAAATGAATTCAACTAACTTCATGCTCTTATAACAATTAGAGCACCGACGCTTTTAAATAGAAACCACACCGTTGCGTTAGAAAAAAAAGTCGCACTGTTTTGGGATTAAAAAAAAACAAAAAAATTATATCATGTTAGTGTGTTGAAAAAATTTGGCTCCTCGTCAATGTCGATGTGGTTTTATATAAATTCATCGGTGTGCTTAACTATTGAATGCATCGATTTGTGAAGAAATTAAAGAAAAATGTGATTTTTTTTTTAATTAAAAAAACGAGAATTGGATTTTCGAAATATAATTTCATAAAGTCTTTTAAATAGTAAAACATTATTCACGATTTCATTGTTTTACCAAATATGTGAAGTGGGTGATTTGAAAGAGAGACATACCAGAAGCACTGTGCAACAACAAAGTACTTTGGAGCAACATAACTATTTAAAAGATCAGAAGTTGAAAGGTACGGTGATTCACTCAAAACCCTCCATAGCAAAAATTTTAAATTTTGATGTTTATTTTACTAATATTTTTTTTACAATTTATATTAAGGTTTAATTAAAGAGAGATCATTTGCAGGAGAGATATATTGAGAGCATTGTGGAGCTGCAAAATATTTTGGATCCACCAAAAGATCAGAAGTTGGAAGCTATAGTGATTCACTCAAAACCTTGGATAACAAAAATATTAAATTTTTAGCCCCAGGGTTAGCTCAACTGGTCGAATCCCTATTGTTAAGTGCCTCGCCGATTGGGAGGTCACAAGGTCAATTCTCCTCGACGCCCTTGGGGTTAGGCCTTGCTAGTATGGCCGACGAGCTTTAAAAGATTCCCTTCGGGGTTGATCTACCCATATTTTCTGTGGATGTAGCGGCCACCCCGTGAACCACCCGTAAAAAAAATTACTGTTAAAATATTTTACAATTTTTGTTAGATTTATTCACAATTTATAAAAAAATTAAAAACCATGTATAATAAAAAAATTACTATATATTTTACTAGTAATTTTTTTTTACGATCTACTTTTCTATTTAAATTTAATTAAAATTCAGAAAAAAAGATAAATCAATACTTACCTTAAACCCTTGCTTCTTTCTGCAAAATTTCACTTTAAAGTTTAACTTCCTTTACCACTTCACAATTAGGATTTTTCAATTTAAACACTTTAGATTTAATAAGTTTGTGTAATTACTATATATAGGGCACATGACATGTAAAGTAGGGGAATCAATTATTAAATTAGATCCAAACCTTGTCGAGCCTCTTTTTTTTTTTTAAACGACTATATGTTCTGTGGTGTGCCCTCTTTAATATAACACATCAATTCTCCTTGTGCAATACAATGCATCGACATATTATAAAACTCTATTAAGTCTAGTTTGTTAATCGTTGCTCCCGGTGTAATATAACACACTGATGCAACTCTTCCAAATAGCACCGTTAAATCATTTCGGTGCGTATATCCTTACAAATCGCCCCGTAATAATTTAAAATTAATTTTTAAAAATAATTTTCCATGACAGTGCTAAACAATTAAATGCATGGTGTGTTTAATGTTCTAAACACACCAGTGCGTTTATTTAGATAAACATATCAGTTACTAGAGCTTTTTTGTTTGAAAATTATTTGATTTATCTGTAAATTATATTTAATGGCTTCTAAATTGAATGCTACATGTTTTGTATTGATAAAAAAATGTCTTAAAATGTCTCAAGTAACAAAAATATTGATCGACACAATGATATAACATTAAAAAAAGCAAGGAGGGCAAGTTTTTTGTAAATTCTTTACATAATTAATATGTTTGGGCAATGTGTAAGTTTAACTAATATATATTGGTAATTGTCTGTCATGCAAAGCCACAAAATGAACAATGTCGATAATATTATTTCTAATCTAAGTGTAGTAGAGCGTAAAATCCTAATAGAAAAATTGCAGAATGATGAATCAGGAGAATGAAAAAATACTATTCAATGTGAGTTATTATATTTTTTTATTATTAAATAAATTTTTATTAATTAATACTTAAGAATATTAGATAACATGTTTTAAACAATCTATTAATCCATATATGTTTAATGTTCTAAAGGGAGCAACAACGAAGGAAAAGATCAATGTCTTTCTCAGAAAAGAAAAACTATAGAACATGTAAATGACGATGAATTAAAGGGGAGAAATTTTTATAACTATGAGGGATCTAGTGGAACAAATGTATAGACGTACTTTGCACTTACAATATAAAAATCAATCCAATGATTCTAAGAACCAAATTATATTTAAACTACATGAAGCGTTTTCAAAGGAATGGCCAATGGGACATGTTAGACTTGCAATAGAAAGAACATACAACAACAAAAAATAATAATTTAAAAGGTAATATTCCTAATTGTATAAGATGATTTTCTAGAATTATATGTATATATGACTACAAACCATTCATTTATTTATAACGATTTTGTTATATTTAGTTTTCATATACTATTATAAAAATAGTTTATTATTTCTTCTTCTTCTTCTTCCTTTTTTTTTTTTACAGGAAGATTATGAAAATATGAAATGATGAACTCACTGATATGTGAAAATGTCAGTAGGAATGTCCAAAAAAGTGTATAAGGAGATGGTCAAAGAAATGGACATAATTGCATCACATAGAGCCATCTCAACAACAATGTGCTTCAATTGTATGGAATCATGATTGAATTTGTACATATAAAAAAATAATTTAGCATTATGTATTAATTTTCAAGTATTTTCTTGCAGAAAAGAAAAGAAGGTGGAACTCATTCAACACATAAAATAGGACGACTAGGAAGAAAATGGTTGATTTCAAACTTTGTGAGTAATTGTTAATATTTCCTTATAACAACTAAAGGTTTCATTTTTGTATATTTTAAGTTGTTCTACGACAACTATGCTTGAATGTCTTCAAATAGGTGCTAACATACAAAGAAGAGCCATCGAAAGAATTGATTCACATTGGGTTAAATAAGGGTTTGTGAGTATATGTTGGCATATCAAAAATTAATTGTGGAATTTGTAAGTATCTATTTTATTTTACTTCTATGAGTTTATAATTAATAGAACAAAAAATTCCTTTATATTAAATCTATGATTTATAATGGGGTTTAAAACATGCAGGAAACAAAGTATGGAACTACGCCACTATAAGAATTTTTGCAACAAGGCATGAAACATGGTTTTGAAACAATGTGCACATTTTAGGAGTCACTTCTTGCTATGGTACATTGAAATTTGATTTCTATTGATGTATAATATTTATTTCAATTTTCATTATTCTCACCAATGTAGATACACGCATTACACTTTATTTCTATGTTTGCAGATGGAACATGAGCAAGAAGAGGAAAACAATCAATGCAATCAATAAAACATTCGTCCACATAACCCAAGTGATGGAAGTATCTCGAGCACTGATAATAGTTCTATAAAAAAAATGGTGATCTATTTGGATATCAATGCAAACTGTTGTATTTTTTGAAATAATTGTCTGTGAAAATCAGACATTTTGTTTAATGTAATGGACATAGTGTCCCAATTGAAATACAAGGGGTTACCAATCAAACCCCATTTTATATGACAAAGAGTCTCTTATTGATATATAATAAAATACATTTTAATTTATTCTATTGTGTTATCCAATGTCATTGTGAAATGTTACACCATTGATTAAATTTATGGATCATTAAATATTATAATGAAGAGATGTGAAATCTAATAATATAACAAATTAATCCAAACATCATATATAAAAGCAGTTAAACCAAATTTTAATTTATATGAATATTTTTATAAAATAAGTTGATTTTTCGATGAACAATGGATTTAAAAAATTACAACAATTGCATTGTCACGGGTTGACATTTCCAAAAACGAGAAAATCTCATTCAAAAAACCAGTGCGTCTATAGCACCGATGCATTGTATTATATAAAGCCACCGTGACAACATATTTTTGCATGCTCGAGCCTTTTAACGAAAATGAGAGCACTGGTGCATTTATCACTTCAAGCATCGGTCCTATTTAAGATTAACTCCCTAATACATTGTAATTCTTCACACACCAGTGCTTTCATATAACTAACTACTTGGTCCTACAAAATATTATTTCCAGCCTAGTTCTTCATGAAAACTAACAACATTGGTCCTTTTGTACAATTAATGCAGTGGGGCCTTTGTACCAATCATACCCATCGGCACTGCAAGTTTAAAAGAAAGCACCGATACAACAATTATTTTTTGCATGCCCCAATGTCATTCCTTAGAAGAATGCCCCAGGGATTTGTTTATTTTATTTCCTAGCACTGGTGCATTATATATTATGCATTGGTATTCTTTGCATTCAATTACTCGGTGATTTTAGTTATGTATGTCGGTCGATGCTTTTTTGTATGTAGCACACCGGTATTACTTGTTCCATTATGTGCACCACAAAAAAACATCCGCTAGAACCTCCGGTCACCTATATTTTTTCAATTGTGATGAAGTTCCATTAAAAACCTCACTAAAACATCCACTATCCCAAACAAATGTTTTAACATATGTTTTATGGACAATTTTTGCCAATTTTATAACACTAAAAAGCTCTATTATAAGCCTCCGCTGGATTGTATTTTCCTTGTAGTGTTGGTATCTTCTTCTTTGAATCGAACCTAGTGATATCCAAACTTTAAGTCTAGCTTTATGAAGTATTTCGCTTGCTGCAATTGATCCAATAGATCATCTATTATGTGCAAGGGGTACCTGTTCTTGAGAACAATTTTTTCAATGCCCTGTAATCTATACACATTCTCCAAGTCCCATCCTTCTTTAGCACAATGATAATGGGTGACCCACATGGTAATGTACTCGATAGAATGACACCTCGTTTTAGTAGTTGATGTTCACCTCACCTACTTCCATAACATATTGCCTATACAACCTAATGTTTGGCAATGGGGAATCTGACAATAATAGGATCTCGTGCTCCACTTCCCTCTTGGGTGGTATCCCTTTAGGCTCTTGGAACACATCCATGTATGCCTATAACAACTCTTCACATTACTATTTATATTTCTTAGTACACCCCTCCAAGGATGAATTTTCTCTCACTTACTCTTCTACAAACTGATTTTCTCTTAACAACAATAAAACATTCTTCTTGCAAGAAGATATTAGTTTCTTAGCTTGGTTTGAACTTACCAATGAAATTTGTATGCGTTGATGGTGAATGAATTTTCATCCTTGGTGAGGTAGTAATGGTTGGCTCTCTACATGAAGATTGTGTCTCGCATATACATACATGGGATTCCAAACATGACCCCACATACATCAAGGGGAACTATATCTAATTCTACTTCATCAAAAAATTCGCTGATAGCAAATCTGATTTTTCACTATTTTGTTACCTTTATTTTTGCATCCTTATTTACCCATCCTAGTCGATATTGGCTTCGATGATCACAAACTTCCTATTCCAATTTGTTGACCAACTATGTAGCAATAATATTTTCCTATGATCTTGAGTCAAGCAAAGCATAAATCTTGGTCTTTTTAACCTGTATCTTTATATGGAAGAGCCTGGTCTTTTCGTTCTCTTCTTGTTGCTAAAGGCTACTTAGATTCACCTCCTTTTGCATTGATGTATAGATGATCTTCTCATCCATGTTCGAGCTTCTTTGAAATTATATGCTCGAATTTATTGAATTTTCTTATAATAGAAATTGATCTTCTAATATGATAGTTACTTTTAATGATTTACACTCAAGTTATCTTATTTCACTTATATCATTAAGCAATTATACATAGAATATCTCAACAGTAGAACAACGATAACAGTAGGATCATTAAGAGACAACCAAACACAAAAGACACAAATTTTCCTTGGGAAAACTTCACAAAATTTTCTTCATAGGAGAATTTAATCTTCATCAAGGTTTACAAAAATAATTGTCTAGAAAGATGTGCCAACTCTCAAGCCCAAATACTAGTCAAACTTGGTAAAGAAATTCTAGTTTGTACTTGCAGTCAAACCATCCAAAATAGAGAAGTCAACGTTGGCTGATATTGGCCAATACTGGTCAATAGAAAGATTAGGACCTACAATCAAGGTCTTGAGGTCAACTACAACCTACAGTCAACATACTAAGGTCTAATTCGAGCTGCAGTTAATTCGGTCAACAGTCAAACTTGGTCCAACTTCAAAAAAATAAAACTTCACTCAACTTAGTCAACTTTGGTCATCTCTCTCTCTATCCACACACATGACTGCTTTATATAGGATCTTTGTTGTTGATTGGATGATCAAAATGAATGTTTTTGATGTGTATTTATATTGGTCAAATGATAACAGTAGGATCATAAAGAGACAACCAAACACAAGAGACACACATTTTCCTTGGGAAAACCCAACCCTGGGAAAAACCTAACGAAATTTTCTTCATAGGAGAATTTAATTTTCATCAAGGTTTACAAAAAAAATTGTCTAGAAATATGTGCCAACTATCAAGCCCAAATACTAGTCAAACTTGGTAAAAATTCTAGTTTGTAATTGTGGTCAAACCATCTAAAATAGAGAAGTCAATGTTGGCGAATGTTGGTCGATACTAGTCAATAGAAAGATTAGGACCTACAGTGAAGGTACCGAGGTCAACTATAGCATGCAGTCAACATACTAAGATCAAATTTGAGATGCAGTTAATTCAGTCAATAGTCAAACTTGGTCCAACTTCACAAAAATAAAACTTCAATCAACTTAGTCAACTTT
>APFE030979012.1:0-55637 GCA_000404065.3 Pinus taeda
CTGTGAATGGCACCGGTGAATTTTATCTTACACCCACTAGATTATCGATATGTAATTTTGGTAATTTTGATTTCAAAAGATATTTTAAAGAAATGCAATGATTTCATTTGTGTATTCAATAAACACAAGATTTTATAATTGAGTAAGATATTCGCCATGCCTAGTGAGAGATTAGCCAAAAAATTATATATACATATCATATTATTGATAAAATAGCCTTCCATTTTTCCTATATAACATGGAGATTCGCCCATTTATTATATATGTAAATTTAAGGAGGGGGGGGGTTCTTAAAATTTTCCCTGATCACCTCCATGTCATATTCGAAGCATGAATGTGGGACTTATAATAAAAATCAACTAAGACTTCTCGAGGCTACGCCACCTCACTCTCAACAATAGAACTAGGCTTTACCACAATCGCCACCGAATCACTAGGCCATAAACAATAAACATACAATACCAAGCTTTACCGCAATCCTCACTGGATCACTAGGCCAAAAACAAGCATGGATGCCATCAGATCTCTCCAACTACACCGTGAGGGATTTCCTTGTCCCAACCTCTCGGATTTACTGTGTATCCCGATATTACTGATAAATGGCTTTATCATGTATCCCATCTTGGGATTCCTAGGCCCAATCAAGGGTACTCACCACTGAGCTTTACCGTGTATCCCACTATTCACCGATCACGAGATTCCTAGGCTCAATTGAGGTGTTCACATTCAGGTTTTACCGTGTATCCCAACACTCACCGGTCAAGGGATTCCTAGGAATTGTGACTAATCCTCGAAACACCCCACTTAGTTTTGAGTCCATTCAACAATCCAGGTCAACCACATGCAAAAGAACCCACCACACCATGACTATCCAGAAAGGGAAATGCTAAGTTGAAAAACACTGTCACACTTAGAAAAACCCATGCCCATGACAAGAAGAGAACCATGAACACACAACAGAGTAAATTTCAGCCTAAAAGTTCCCATGAAATTTTAACGTACATAATATGTAAACCAATCAAAATCCTTTAAGTTTAAAAAGAGGCACATGTAAATATTTTGGAGGGAAAATAAAAAATTTGTTTTTAATTATATTTTAGGTTTATCTCCTTATAAGTTTACTTAAATTTCAATTGTAGACACTCATTGGATTTAGAATTAAATTTCACATCCCACAAATACTTATTATGCATACTTATGAGAAGACCCACATTGAAAAAATTGAAGATATATACATGTTCTTTTAATGTATCTTCAACATTTTTCAATGTGGGTCTTCTAAGAGATATGCATAACGGGTACTTGTTGGGTGTGGAATTTAATTTCACATCCAATGAGTGTGTACACTATAAATTTGAGTAAACCTATAAGGAGATAAAGCAAAAATACAATTAAAAAAGTAGTTTTCTAGATAAACCAAAAATACAATTAAAAAAGTAGTTTTCTTCTTTTCCCTCCAAAATTCATAACTTGTATTTTATTATTTTCTTATTATTTTATTACTTTTCCTTAGGAGGCCACTTTTAGGATAAAATTTCCTCTAATGCAGGCATAACCATGCATGCTAAATCTATCAAGGAAATCATACATGCAAATCAATACCTACAAATAATCCTGATCCTTCTGTAGCTGCTAGATCCTGCTCTTCCTTGCTTGATATTTGCTTCCTCTTGCCTTCTTTTCCTTTCTTGATCCAATGTTGAAGCACTCCAAGAAAATTCTAAGCATCCAAGAGTGTGCGAGAGATAGAATAGAGAGAGAGCTCCAAAATTGAACTAACAAAAAACCCTAAACTAATCCTTAAAAGCCTTTTTATTAACGAGGGATCTATTTTCTTCATTTTCCATTATTTTTCCTTTATTTTCGTCCTCATTTGCAACCTGTGACCTTTCACCACATTTTTCTCCTAATTTCCTTTATTTTCATAAATAAAATTTTAATTAATGTAATTTTTCCTTTCCAAAGACTTTTCCATTTCCTTTGCCAATTTCTTTAACCATAATAAACCAAATGAACACCCACACTAGGATGTCTTTCCCAACATTAAGCTTGGAATAAGTGTCCCATAACGGTGGTTAATATTTTTCCTTTATTAACTTTTATTACATGGAATTTTCACCAAGGTTGTTACAAATGCTTAAAAAAATGGTAGACTTTCTGATGCAACATGACACCTGAATCAAAGAATAAAAATAATACAAAGGAGGGCAACTAATTCATTTCCCATCACCACAAGAATGTGCAATGGTACTGACTAATAATGAGATGCACCTAGCCTCCTCCATAGAAAAAGAAGAAGTTCGTAGTAGTCCAACACTGACCTGAAAATCTGATGGATGGATCGCATGAGGCCTAACATATCTATGAGTATATGCACACCAACTCTCAACTACAACACCATGGGGTACATCAGGGAAATGGGGAAAATCCTCCCCTCTCCTGGATAGGCCAGTGATAAAGTATATATCCTCATCAGTGGGCCTATACCACAACTCAGGACTGACACGGAAAGCTTGCTAATGGACATTCCACCGGTGGATCAGATGTAACAATAAGACAAAGTGCACTTTTAGGGATGTACCCTCCTCATAGTACTTGAGGAGACCTACATTCCTCAAGAGCGTTTGGATCACTGGAGTTATAGGACGAGGGTATAGTTCCCTCTCCCTCTCTCTCGCCTGCCATGGTCAAACCATATTGTATGGGTCCGCCTGTTTCTCCTTCTCCTGCTCCTACTCCCTCTGCTAACGTATATACTACATGATTTATATACAAAACACATCATCCTTATACATAAAATACCTTTTTTTAATTAAATGAAACATGTATTTATAATTATGGAAACATAACTTTAAATTAAAAAAAACTGTCGGTGCACCCAAAACACAGTCATGCAACGACGCCAGTGTGATTTCAACTACAATCGCACCGGTAACATTACACACATAAGTATAACACACCGTGGGTGTTTCAGATATTTAACTTTTCATAGCGGTGTGGCATACTTGTGCACCAATGCGCATGTATAACCTGTTGACACCGGTGCAATGCATTTAGGTTATCAAACACACCGAGCTATAGGAATATTTTTAAATATTTATTTGCGGTGTGTTTGATAAATATAAATGCACCAGGAGTGACACATCAACGCATCATTTATCGCATCTTTTTCGGTGGGTTTATATTTACAAAACGCATTGCCAGAATGGCGGTGCATTATGTTCACACACTAAAACGCAGTGCACCCTGTATTACAGGGTGCACCATGCACCACTCTCGGTGCGAGTCAAACATAGAGTGCACCAGGGGCCGATTTTTTTTTTTTTTTTTTTTTAATAACACTGAGAAATTTAACCTCATTTGCCATTCTAATCCGTTAAAAATTTATATTAGAAAGAAACATAGAGATTACCTGGACATTTCGTCGTCAGGGAGACATTGTGGACATGTAATAGAGAAAAAACAAATTTTCATACAGTTTGAAAAAAATGGAAACTCAAATAGTGAGCACGGTACTGAAAGTTGGTGACCAAGAGAAGCACCAACATCAAGGCGTTTGCACGTGGCAAGAATGGCATCGGTGCTTCAAAGCTCTACAACACTATAGATGGTAAAAATGAAAATTACGACTGGGAGGTTTTTGTTTTTGTTTTTTGTTGTTTTTTTGTTTTGTTTTGTTTTTGTTTTTGTTTTTGTTTGTTTGTTTGTTTGTTTGTTTGTTTGTTTTTTTTTTTTTTTAATTTAATGCTCCTTTGTTGTGTTTTGTGAAGCGCATCAGGGCTCACCATATGCAAAAGCATATTTTTTTTTAACTTTAAAATTATTGCAATGTTTTATCGAGATGCCATAGGGATTTACATTACTGGTAACACATCAATGTTGTGGATTTACAATAGCATCAATTTTTTTTTAGAAATTAGAAATGGTTTATCAATACACTTTACAAGATGCCTCGAGGCATTGTTATATGTTTACCGCACTAAGTCGTTATTGTTGAATAAAATCAACATGTTTTACTATATGAAGGAGTATGGTGCTAGTGAATATTCAAGAAATGATGCGTTTGGGTATTTAGTGCACCGTAGAATTTTTATTTTTATGTAGTGTTGGTGCTTGTGTGGATAATAAAGCACCGGTGCACTTGAATAATTTAGACGCATCATGAACATTCACCTGCCCACCTCCACTACAATCATATTTTTGGGCTATTTTATGGGGGCCTCCACAAAAAACTCCGCTATAAGGTCTTTTCCTTTTTGTGATATATATATATATATATATCTTTGTTGTTACTAAATCAAAAGATACAAGCGATTTTAGCTTTCAAAAATATTGCACATGTACTTTTCAAGACACAACTAATCACTATATTAGTTAGTTATCGTTAAACAAAATATAACAATGACATTTTAGGTGCACATGTAAAAACATGGAAAAAACAATGCTTGACCTATAGATGCCCATATGCTAATAATTTAGATGACATTCACTAGAGTCCAAAAACATTGTTTCTTTAGATAGCATATCAACAACAGTGTTAGAATCTCTATAGATATGGCTAACATGTAAATCATCATATTATAATTGTGATACTCTTATCTTCTTTTAATAGCACTCAACATGAAGTCCACCCATAATAACCTTTCTATTAATCTAATGACTAATGTTTTGGAATCCCTAAAAGCAAAAAATTGTAAAAAGTTTTCATGGGTTGCAATTTTAAGAAAAGCCCAATAACTTAACTTTAACAAAATTACCAAACCCAATTTCTAACTTCATCTACATACTATAATAAAGTTTAATTTCAACCACTATACCACTTCCCTATAAACTTAATTATAACATTACTAGAGAAAAAATATTAATTAAATACTTCTTTTAAATTGAGAAAAAATATTATTGAATACTTGTTTTAACTTAAAATACTGAGAGAAGATATGTGACTGTGCCTCAATAAAAGATGAAATAAAATCTTAAACGGGATGAAAATTAATAATAAAAAAATATATGATTTTATCCAACTTTATTTTAAAGTAAAATGGATAATTAATTTTCGTGCAAAACTAACGAGCAAATGCTTAAATCGATTGCTATAGCGAGCTCGAAGGGCAGAGCGTAATAAAGGATAAATTAAAAATTCCGTTTAAGAAATGTGATCAATCAAAGTTAAATAAATTAATGGTAAATTTTATATATATATATAAAAGATAAATTGGAATTCCCAAGGACACGTAGTTTAATTATTATTAAAAAATACAAGTTAAAAGTGAATTCAGAATTAAATAAATTAATAGTAAATTATTATTTATATATATATGATAAGATAAATTGGAATTCTCATGGGCATATCGTTTAGTTGTTATGAGAAATTAAAGGTGAATTAAACATATGATTAAGCAGCAAAAGATAAATTAAAGAAATACATTGACATTTGCGGATTGAGATTTGAGTTAATTGGTTAATAAACCAAGGCGGCCGACAGAGTGGGATATTCGATGGAGAAGCGTGGTGTTGGGTAATCGCCGGATGAGGAGAGCGCCGCCGTAATGAGTGTAGTCAAATGTGGACTTGATTTACATTTGATAACCTCTTCAGGCCATGCTTATCCCGATAATACCCGATTGCCGACGGACAGCAGTGGTTTTAAACAATTGACTTCGCCATTGTTGTTCTACAATTTCAAACCAATCAAGATTCAAAATACATGTGTCGAAATGACAGAGAATCAGAAATTATTTTTATTAAAATAATGTTCAATATTAGTATTGATGATGTTTATGGTGATGGGCTCTTTAAAAAAAATGTTTATGGTGATGGGTGTATTGTTAATATAATTTGTTTTAAATTTTGTTTATAAAAATTTAGTTATGTTAAGGATTAGTGTAGTCCAAATTTGATATGATCTTAAGTGATTTTTATAGCTTAAATATTTCTTATTCTTATTTTTCAAAGTACACATTAAACCTGATATAATTTAAAATAAAATTAAACCACGTGACAAACCAAAAAAATACTAATATTAATAATGACAAAAAAAAACTTGTAAACTTGATTGGATGCATTTAGCACTTGGAGCAGTGTAAAGAAAATTCAGAGTGGCGCATAGAAAATTCAGGCGTTATGAGAGTATAGGACAGAACAGAGGAGCAGAAGGCAGGCGGACAGAACAGAGGAGCAGAAGGCAGGCAGTGGACAGAGGAGTTACAAGGCAAGGCTAAAAAAAGAACCTAGGACCTGTGCTCTGATACCATGTCAGGCCAGGAGTAACTCCAGAAAACTGATTCATTTATTCCATTAGGCAGCTATCTATTATATACATGAATGTGATCGTTCAGTTCATCTTCTTGATGATTGTTCACATTCAATTCTCCCAATCGCTGAGGATTAGGTGTCAACATGCTCTTAGGTCTGGATTTTTCAAACTAATAATCTCTAATAATCTCTAATAAACTCAAAACATTTAACAAACAAAAAAATATTAATACTAATGAACCAGCAAAAACCATGGAATCTGACCACGCGAGGAAATGCATAGAAAGGGCACAAAGGCAAATTGTGAGAACAAATCTTGTGAGCTAGCATTCGCAGAGTTTGAGGACGCGGATTGTGAGGAAGTCACCGGGATGACAGGATGGTGATGGGAGGTGAAAAGAAGTAGACAAAGATTTAGATAGGGAGGGAGTAAATAGGTAAAATGTTTTGGGTGGCAGAGGAAAGATCAAGAAGATAAGAGCTTTAAGGGGCGGGTCTATAAAAGTGCTTATGGTTATAAAATTTAAGTTTTATTAATTTTTATATGAGAAGAGGTTAAGGATGAAAATATTTGTTTTGAGAATTAAATTATTTCTAACTGCAATGCATTCCATTGGTTAACAAATTCTTTTGAAAATTAGTTCCAGCCAAGGAATATTATACCAGAACTCAACTATCCCCTTTCAAAAGCCATTCAACTTAATTGTGAAATTAATTTTAATTAAATAATTAAAATTGAAAATTTAGATTGGTAAGGAAGAGGTTTATTCAAATAAATGAGGCAGTGAACTATACAACCTTCAGTCAATAATAGACCAAATAATTGAGGCAGTGAACTTAAGCTTATTTTAGTATAGGTTTAGATATTGTAGGGTTATGGATTCAAATGAAATAAGAAAAATTAATTATAATTTTGTGAATGGATATAAATTGAATTTATAAATGAGATAAGTATGTTTTAGTGTCAATTAATTTTTTTAATAAGATAAAGATTTTTATGAATAGTATTATTGTGGTAAAAGTAGAATTGATATTTAATTTTTTATTATTTTATGATAGTAATAAAATTTGGAAATTGGATTTAAGAATGTTTAAGATTAATATTGTTATATTCTTTTTTGTAACCTAAGATGGAATCATTTATATTAAGACAGGTTAAAACCAGTACATATATAGGATGGCTTCAACCCGCCCCGAAGGGAAACCGGGTCTGTTGGCCATGTGAAGTTTTTAATAGCCATCCAAAAATACTGAGTCTGTTTATCCATGCTTTATATGCTAGCCATTCAAAATAACTAACACTGTTTACTAACTGCATTATAAAAGATAACAGAGGGTAGCATACTGTTCAGCTTCCTAACTAAGGATGTAGAAGTCATATCTTGATAAATCATTCTTCCATTGCGCTTGGCTGGTGCTCCTCCTCTTTTTCTTCCTGAGTGAGCTTCTCTAACTACTGTTGTATCTCGTCCAGCTTGCTGTCTTGCATCATAAGGGTTATCTGAAGGTTGTTCATCTCTCTTTTTAGATTTGGAATGCCTTGTGTCATTTCCCCCATCTCCATGGCCACCTATTCCATGGCCTTAGCTAGCAACCTCTTCATGACCCAATACATGTGTAAGGCCTATTTGTACAGGGACATGCATCCTCTGGCGTTTCCAGGGTTTGGCAGCAGGTATTCCCAGTCCTCCATCTCAGATCCTGACTGTTCCTGGATCGTCTCCTCCTCCAAATGCTGAATTATCCTCCTAATGTCTGCATGCGTATTTTTACTATAGGCCATCTCCGCATACTGCACCTGTCGTTTCAACGTTTTCCTTCCGTGTTTTTTCCACGTTGTTTTGGTGCCTCCCTGTTTCTGCTGACCAGCTTGACCATGACCTCTTCTCCCTCTGCGGCCTCTTCCTCGTCCTGCTCCGCTGACATTGTATTCCCTTGCCCTGCTTCCCTATTCGATTTCACTGGCAGGTGGTCCCGTATCCACTTCCTCCTCCCGACCTTCAATTTTCTTATCCCTTATCTCCACCTTTAGAGAGACTGTTTCTTCTGTAATTCTCCCCTTCCCTCTTTCGTTTTTCCTTAACTGCGACTGACTCTCTCGCTCCAGGTCGTGTATCTCCTCCATGTTTGCCCATTTCTGTTCCTCTCCCTCCCAGTGGTCCAGCTTAATGCTTTCAGGTCGCGATGGTCTTCTTCCCCTACTCTCAGACATCACATTCCGCTTCATACCATCCTCTACTCGCTTACACTATATTTGTCTTAACCCTCGAGGTCGACCCTGTTCCTGCCTGCCTCCGCTCACCTCGAGGACTCTCCTTACATGCTTGCCCTTATGCCTCCACCCGTACCCCTCCCTCTCACCTGTCGGCCTTTCTTGTGCTGTTTCACCTTCTTTCTCTGCCGCCTGCACTCACCATAATAGCCCACTCCTCCACGGCTTTCCTTTGTGCGACCTGGTCCTTGTCCCATCACCGATCTGTCGTCGCCTCCACCAGCTCTGAGCTTAAAATTGCTCTTCCTGCTGTGATTTATAATGATTTCCGACTTGCCTAACGTACACTCCACCTGCCTTAATCCCTTGCTACGAGGTGGCTCATAATTGCCGCCCCTGGTCCCTTTACTACCTTCCCTTCTTACCACGTTAACCACCCCGATCGAGGGAAGATTAATATTGTTATATTGAAATTAGGTCATGATTAGATTTTCTATGTTTTTTTTTGCTTATTTTAAAATAGGCATTCAATTTTATTGAATAAATTTCAATTCAATTTTATTGAATAAATTTCAATTCAATTTTTATTTTTTTTTATTTTTTAACGTCCCTAATATAATGGATAAATAAAATATTTACTAATTTTATATTTGTATTTTAATGTATTTCTAAAATGGGTTATTATAGTTCATATGGCCTTGGATAGATAGTGATCTTGTCAGGCACTCTTAGATATTAAGCTACAAGTTAAATTCTTCCTATTCTATTGTTATTTTTGGACATGGCCATTTTGTTGATTTACCATTGCTAATTATAATTAATTGAATATATTTTTTAAATTATATATCTAGAAAAACATCATCATCAATGGCCATTTTGTTGCTTTACCATTGCTAATTATAATTAATTGTATATATTTTTTAAATTATATATCTAGAAAAACATCATCATCAATTAAGTTGCTTCCAAAAGCTATAGTTAATTGTAGAAATTATACACTCTAGTTTTCAAAAACTTTTTTGTGCTTAAAAAAATATATATATTCTCACCTAAAAATTTATATTTAAAATGTTATATTTTTATTTCAAATTATTATAATAAATTTTAAAAACCTTTTTCTGGTTAAAAAAGAGAGTGTATTCTCAACTAAAAATTTATATTTAAAATCTTATTATTTTTTATTTAAAATTAATATAATATAAAAAGAGTAAGAGTATATTTCTCCACTAAAATTTATATTTAAAATATTATTATTTTTTATTTAAAATTACTTAAAAACAAGAGGCTTGTTTTTAGTATACACTATTGAAATATAATAATGAAGAATATTAAAATAAATTAAATAATAGCTTTGAAGATTTTTTTATAAAAAATATATATTAATTATTTAAAGATAAAATAATTTAATGTTTATTCGTCTTATTAAGAACAAAATAAATAACAAGAAAGATCTTTGACATACATCTCATTATGAGGAAGACAAATAACAGTAGAGATCTCTGGCTAACTCTTTACCCATCAAATACGAAGACTTTCTTCCTAGAGCTCACTAAGAGGAAAACAAATGACAGGTAAAACTCCTGAGAGTAGTACGTGTTTTATTGGTGAAAGAATGGCGAAGTTATGCAGCACCTGGAGTGATGGAGGATGATGAATTATTTTAGATCTCAAATAGATTATGAGCGCGCTTAGATTAGGGAGTAGTCTACCTGGGCCGTGGAATTGCCCGGTTTCCGTCGCCGCCTGGAAAATTGTCCGGCTCCGGCCGCCAGCAATCCCTCCGCCCTCCGCCACGCTCCCCTGGCTCCTCCACCCCTTCCTCCGCTCCACATTCACTCCCTGATTTACTCAATCACCCCCTGGCTCCGCTCTGGTATTCACTTCCTGATTTTTCCATGCAGATCGAATCATTGCTGAATCATTGCCGGCATCCTGAAATTTCTGATCGGGATCTGCTCACTCACCTTCCTCCTCGACTAGGCGCCTCCCGCTCTGCAATTCCTCTGCTCTGCTGCTCGCCACCCGCTCTGCTGCTCGCCAACCAGGTTTGTTCCGCCTCCCTAATCAGAACCTGTATTTGCAGTGAAAAATTTTACATTTTTGAATTATAAAAGTCCTTTAGATGCCCCAACTCTCAATTTTTTGCTTTTCTAAATTCACTCATATAACTGAATTCTCGATTTTTTGAAATTATTAACTTCCCTAATTGGGCCATACATAATTCGGCCCCAACTTCTGCAACATCTGAGTCATCTGTAGTGTCAGATTCTACCCCAGAATCGTCTTGCTATGGACGGTTCCGAAGCTCATCATTAGTGGATGAACTCGATTGTGTTTGAGACTGGCTGTTATTCCTGGAAGCCTTCGAAACGCTCTTGAAAATCGCCATTTCAATCGAATATTCTTAAGAAATCACTGAATCTGGAACCATACCGTCTCTGCTAGGCTATGGCTATCGGTCGCTTGGCCTCTTCTTGCTCTCACATGAATGTAGTCTTGCTTGACTGGTACAGAAGAAGGTTTCACATTATCAACTGTTTGTTTGGGACAACTTTCAGCCGTTTCAGCACTGTTACATTCTTCAAGCTTATCCTTTAAATCATCCTTGTCTTTTGTACTCTCCCCAACTTTGTAGTGCTTTCCATTCCTCTCAGCCTCATTTATTTCCTTGATTTGTTAAGGACCAAGAACAATAGTATTAGAATGATTTTGCAATAAACAAGAATATTTCCAGGACTTAGTCAGGTGGTGCAAGTGTACAAACGCTCTCAATGTCAAATGCACCCTTTATACTTGTGAATATACAAGGCTTTGTAAACCTACTAGCAGCGCTGAAGAGAAAATAAAAACTAAGCAGTACACCCAATTCGGAGGATCTTGATTAGGCAAGCAAGAAAGAATACCTTTTATTAAATTCCATAACTTCATCCTTCAAAGGTGTAAACGAGGATGTTTGTCTTAAGTTAGATAAAGATCACGGCTAGCTACATCTTACTCCATGTTTTCTGTTACTAGTTAGTAAAGAATAAATGAATGAGGAGATGATAATGGCATAAAGCTCAAATAGGTGAGAGGTTACAAACTAGTTGACTGGTACTAACCATTTATTGATTGAAGAGTAATTGTCAGAACAATTTAAGAAAGATAATGAGAAGATGAATTCTGTTATGCAGAAGGCCATAGAAAAGATCTTGATGCAGAGTATTTAAATAGCCTATTAGTAGTAGAATGCAGAAGACATTGAAAATGAAGATTTCATCCCAAACACATTTTGTCCATGTAACAAAAAATACTAGTATACAGAGGTTATCCTCTGTTGCACGTTTAGGCATTTAGATTGCCATATGAGAAAACTGACTGACTGATACAGAAAGCAGGTAAGCTGTAAACCTGATGCTTTTTGCAAATATATGGTGGGTATCTCACAACTTCTCTGGTTAAAGTATTAAATGCCACTAGTTTATTGATTTTTAGAAGCTTCAGGGAACAGACTCAGATGTTTGTAAAGTGATATACTTGTATGCATGTCTGAACAATGTAAAAGTCCTTGTAAATAATAGTAAACTTGTGAAGGTAGTTAGCATTAGATTCCTTTGAATGCATTCACACAGTTGCAATTTGGATCTCAACTTGAAGAGAAATAGGTCAAGATCTACATGTAATGATCAAACATCAGAAATCAAAGATGGATTTACCAAACAAAATGTTAAATATGGGCATATTACAGAAGAAAGTGCCCCATGCCGAGCGACCGGGGCAGGGGATTGTTTTATAGTCAATGAACATCAGTGACGAGACACATTTTGTAATCAGTGAGGACAGACATTGTCATTTTCTATAGAGTGAATTGCTTTACTTTTAGACTCAACGATGCATGAATCATTATAAGAGAAAACAATGCATTCCATGGTGGCAACTACTGTTGAATGCAGTTGCACAGGTAGGTATCGAGGGTCAGGATAAGACTCATATTTTTAGTTTCAGTGCAATAGGTAGGTAGTTGGAGATCAGTAAAGGTTTTTGCAAAAAACGTAACTGTCAATAAATCACTCACATTGGAAGAAAGGGGATTGAGAAAGAAAGTACCTTTAGAGGAATTAAGAGTGCATCTGCAACTTTAACTTTGGGGTTTGAGAGGCATTTTCTTTTTCTGTGATTGACGGTGTCCTTTGAAGTCAGATCTGAATGAGCATTGGTCTGTTGATGTTCAGAGATGGCAGAATCGTTGCCTCCTAATATGTCAAGCCTCTGTGCCATCACCGTCTCCTCAGCTTCTGCTGCACAGGGTTGCTTGACCTGGAAATGGAAATGGAAATGGGTGTGATATGGCAAATTCCAATGCAAGATGACACTTTTGGCCTCTGTTCCCGTTGAAAATTAATGTATGTTCTGCATCTGCATCTGCATGTTCTGTGCCTTCTCTCGTCGCCCCAGATCTACAACACTGACAAGTCTAGTCCAATCAACTATGAGATTTTAATAGACAGACGTGTTGATGCTGGAATCGCTATCTGTAGTAGGCTTAAATGGCGAGGCAATGGAGTGGAGTCAGCATAGAAAGAATAATCCTAGGAAGTGGAGGGTCTACTTGCGAAGTCTAGGGGAGCAAGGGTGAGAAACTGTAGGCACCAAGAACGGGAATTTTGACAAAACTAAACGAAAAGTTGACTTGTGTGTACAATTAAGGGAAGAGATGTACATTAACCTTACCAATCTTCACCAGAGCCTTAACCTTTAACACTGGTTTTGAAGTATTTTCCAGGGCCCTTTTTATATACATGAATTTCTTTCCTCAGATATTTTGATTTTATTGGTCCTTCAATAGTTGAAAATAAAAATAGAATTGGCTAGCCACCGAGACTTTGTTTAGCCAGTTACCATTTACCCTTCTATTGTTACTATAATTCTAACTATTAATCTGGAGTAAATTTAAAAATGCACCATGGGAACCAAAGCCACTTTAACTGGAACCTTAGTTTTCACTAGATTGTTTGGCTGCTTTATGCTTTTAGTCTTTGATGGCTAGAAGACCTTTTCTGATATCTGTCAACTTACCAATCAGCCTTGCTATTTGAACTGAAACCTTTTTGTGTAGGTTCTTGATAATCCTGTGAATGGACTATGTATTTTGATCTGTTTGTCATGGAGCTTCCAAGTGTGTTACTGAAATAATGTAGCTCATTTACAATTAAATAATTTATTGTTGGTTATTGATTGGCAAGAATGAGGAAGTGCTCCCTTCTATTCTGCCACAAATTGGAAAGCATCCATGCAACAGTTCTGGTCAGCATATCCTGCTGTCATTGAGTTCCATGAAACCGCATACCACACAAGCATCCTATCAAATACAGTTTTGCAGGTCAAACTTGTTCCCTAACTCTATATTGCCATATTAACATTGCAGGAATCATTGTTTGTCTAATCACACTGCTATAATGTCCATCCTTTTCCATGCTTCCAATTTCTCTTCCTATGCTTATCTTTCATTTTATTTTCCAAATCCAACATAATTTCAGACCTTTCTCAATTGTTATGTTCCCTGTTTGACCCTCAAACACAAGTCCCTAGTATTAGCTACCATAAAAAAGAGTGAAGATATTAACTATTGTTTTATACAGACAAGCATAACATTTGTTGCTTGATGCAATTAACTTATTCAATTTAGAGCTGCACCATATTTTCATCCAAAAAATGAAACACATGAAATCAGTATAAAGTTAATTATACAGCGTGCTGGCAAGCATCTTTTGTCAAGACAACATATGGAATAATACATTACAACTATAAACTATAATTCTTGTGTGCATATCTCTATGTCCATTAATGTTTGTTCTCTCTATGTCCATTAATGTCTGTCTATGTATATGCATTGATTTGTGTTCATACATCTACATCTTATATGTATTTATGTGAGATTTGAATTTCAACACTTCCCATCATGAGCAAAAATAGAACAAGAGTGTCTCTGAAAATGCCTTTACTGCTATTTATAAGTCATTACCTGAAGCTCCAAGGAAAAAAAAAGGTCTCTAACTGAAGCCCAATCCCTATTCTGCCTAAACAAGCTCTCTGCAATCATATATCCAAGGAGGTCGACAATCCACTCACATCTTTTGTTCACTTGAATATCTTGATGTAACTTCAACCTAAAAATTTTGAAAATACCCATGTTAATTCAAACTTGTTGTGTGGGCTCTTGTCCTTGAGAAATGCCCTAGGGATATATAGCCTTTCGCATGATACATGAAAACAGTTAACAGTCCTCAAACCTCCACTCCCTTTGTAGAGACACCAACAAAATAATATAGCACTTCCAGCTAACTTATTTTACTTAAGCCTCAATATAAATCCCAAAAAAACAGAGTTGAGGAAATAATGAAGTGGATTAAATCACTCAGGACAGTTTTCTGCGTGGTAACCTCATTTATGAACTTGGCATAATAGTGGCAATTACGACATATGCACTTCTTGCGCTTTTAATGAGACTTCAATGGTCTTTACAACTTGCTAAAAAGCACAAACAAAATATAAGCTTCTTCCTCTTGTAAAACAATGCAGATTTCCACCACTCCTGTTGCACATCATGTGATGATCACTACCACCTGCTCCTGTTTCTTATCATGCAGCATAAAGTGCACATCAGGTACATCCCCTGCTTCCTTCATCAACCCTTTCAGTCACTTGTAGACTATCATTCTAGACTAACATTTGTAGACTAACATTCTAAGAAGCAATGTTTTCATTGTTAAAACAAATACTTGATCTTTGTGCTGTGATTCCATCATTTACCGAAGCTTGGCTTATTTGCTAAGTGACCCCTTATTTGTCATCCTATCTACTGATTGGTTTTGGGCTTTTGATGCATGACTAAAGACTACATTTTTTGAATTTGATGGTCATGTCTACTTTTAACACGAGTCATTTCTCAATTTCGAGGCCAATTATTCTCAGGTTTGTGCTTAAATGTATTGTGAAGGCCTTTAACCCCGCTTCATAATTTGTGGCTTGATTTGTCCTATAAGGTAGACTAAGACCATTGCTTGTTGGACCGGTTTCATGTTTTGGGGGCATATAAATTTTTTTTTTTTGAATTTAATGGCCATGTTAACTTTTAGCATCAATTACTCCTGATTTCTTTTTCTGTTATCCTCAGGTTTGAGCTTAAGTACATCTTGAAGGCCATGAACCCAAATTCATGTTTGTGGCTTGATTTGTGACTGTTTGTTCAATTTTTGTGTCTTGGCCTTTCTAGGATTCCTCTTTGAATCTCCATCAAAATGTAGCCTGTATAGGGTTCCTCTTTGAATCTCCATCATAATGCCCTTCTTTTTAGACTCTAGGAATTTTCTTTATCCAAAACTAGTGCCCTCTTATTTGCTTACAACTCATTCACCTATAATTTTGTGGCTCAATTAAAAACAACCACTTTTGTACAGGGATTCTAGTTTTTCCTCCACTTCCTTAAGTAATCTCTCCTTCTTATGTATTTTGTAAATTGCCAAATCGGTGGACCTGTTTAGTCCTTTTGAGGTTCTCCTCAAATTGTACGGAAGCTGATCCCTGAGAGAATCCATGCATCCTTTAGTTTCTTGACATGTCTTTCCTCCTTAACCATTCAGGATTTAGGTTGAAGTGATGAGGGGTCTTTTCTTTATAGGAACCAATTCTAGTATTGCAAGGGAGTGGTCAGAATCCCCTCCACATAAGGCTGAATTTGGATCTGATAGCTTCATCTAAAAGGAGGTCTGATATAAGAAAATGGTCCAAACTTTTCATAATTCTATATACTCCAACCCTCTTATTTCTCTAAGTAGGGGAGAGCTTTATTACCTCAATAGCATTGGAGAATCCTCAGGAATTTCTATTTAACATGTGAAAATATATAAGTGGGATTTTGTTCCCCTTCTAAAACAAGTTGATATATGGGGTAGGGACATTCTATGAAACCTGTGAGAAATGAAAGGTGGGATTTTTTTACTTTATAAAGAAAATTGATATCTGGGTAAGAAGCATGTGACAATGGTCTTTTAATTTTCTTGAAGCTCTATCAGTACTCTATGAATGGTGGTAGTTGGAATGTAGTGGTTTTCATTGGTTTTGATTATGCCTTTGTTAGATGTTTAAAGAGTGAAACTAACATAGTGGTTCTTCTTGATGATTATATTATACTTAAGTAAATCTGTTGGTTAATGGGTTGGCTCTCTATTATTTTCTTCCATTGATTTCTTGGGTTGACTAATATGGCTTAGATGGTGTTGCAGTGTATTTCTAGTTTTTTTATTTTTGAATTTACTTTTTTACTATTCCCTAAGGGTTATATGAAGTAGAAAATAAAGTAACTGTTTTGCGGCCAGGCTATACTATTGCTTAGTCAACAACAATGCCTCCAGTGGAGAGCTACTTTAAATATGAATGCCACAAGGCACAATAGGGCCTTTTCTTTGTTATAACACATCTCTTTTGCCACGGGTAGTGGAATGTGAGTGTAATGATTGCTTGCTATAAATTTCACATATATTATGGCAGCACCGAGAATATTTGAAGACAGACTACTAGTAGAGTTGTGATGTAAACATACATTGTAGAAAACCCTTTAATTCAAGTCTAGTCCTACTTAGCAAATGGTCAGCCTAAAAAAACATGGTCAACATTCATTGGATTGCATTTGTTCATGTTGTCAAAGGAATCTTTCCTTTGAGGAATGCCTGGTTCAAAGTGAATGAGGCAAGAAGCAACATCTTAAAGGAAATGCTTGCATCCCAAATTTTTTGCATCCTTTTGTGCTGTTTATTTATGTCATTATTGAGTGATTTATATTTTAGACTTCAAAAAAAGCATAAAAGAGGTTTTATATATATATATATATATATGTTGGATAACTTGCTAAGATTGAAATTTCGGTTTTGATGTCCTTGCATATTATTTGACCAAATCAGTTCAAAATGGGCAAGCGAAGCAAATGGCAATATATCATGGATCTTGAGGTGCAAGACCTCAAACGCAAAATGACGTTCTCAAGTAGAGACTTGGTTTGGACGGAAATAAATAAAAAAAACGATAGTATTGATCGAGTTGTTGTAATCCCATTACGACGAGTTGCTGACTTTATCAAAGGAGAGGAAGAAAATCCTATTGCTCCATGTAAATTCATATGAAAAACAAAAAACAAAAAACAAAAGAAAGAGCTACCGCTGCATTGCAATATGATATGTGAGTATTTAAAATATATATTGTTTAAATATTTTGAAACCAAGGTTATCTTTCTTTGTATGTACTAACAATTTAAATTTTTGGTGTAGTTATCATTGTTCATTTGGCTCAGAGGATAAAAGAGGAAATCTTTAAGCTAAACGAAGGGCCTCATTTGTGCAGAAGAGGGGTTGCCAATGCCACTTTATTATGAAAGTTATGCATGAAATTCCTGATAGAGCAATATTAACTTTCAATATGTATGAACATGAAGATGGAGAAGGTTGGGCTTGTCATGGTTAATGTGACACTTCAGGTGAGACCAGGGCCTTGCATAGGCCAAAGCTTTCAAGGGACATTGTTGCATATGTAGAGAGTTGTTTCTTTTTGGGAGTGCCTATTGATGTAGTGTATAGAACCCACATTAAGAGACATGTTGACATCGATGTGGCAGCTCGAGATATAGATTTTTTCTTATGCAGGAAAGATATTGTAAACATCTATAATAGGTTGGCGAAGGGAAATTATCAACTTCACAAAAAGGATGAAATGAGTGTAAACCTTTGGTATCAAAAGCATCGGGAAGATTTTTTCTTTTACCAAAAGCCCAATGGTGTGGAGGTCCCTTTTATAATAGGGATTCAAACAAAGTGGATGTTGGAGACAATGGTCAAGCTATCGCACAATAGCTTAATAGCCATGGATTCAACATTTAATACCAATAAATACGGGGTAACTCAGATGCCAATGACTTATGGAATATATTTATTTAAGTTGTATACATTCAAAATGATTAATAACTTGTATTTGAATTTATGTAATGTTGTAAATGACAGTATCAGTTGTATACACTTGTGGCATTTGATGAACAACAAAGCGGGGTGCCTGTTCCATGGGTCGTGGAATCGCGAAACACATCAGATGATATTGCAATATGGCTGGAGCAGCTCATGCGCAAGTGTTTCCAAATCCGTCCTGATTGGAAAGTCAATGCTTTCATGGTTGATGATGCACTGGCTGAAATTAGTGCCTTGACGTAACTTTAACATTGTCATGATATAACCAAACTTGCATTTTTTCTAAAAATACCACACTAAAATGCATTGAATATGGCAGGAGGATCACAGGTTGTGATGTGATCTTATGCATTTGGCATGTACGGAGGGCTTGGTTGAAAAATGTCAATCGGTTGGCCACTAGTACCATAAAAGCCAAGGAGATGTTCAGTGAGTTAGGTTTCATTATGAAACACACTCTCAATTATGAAGTGGAAGATGCAATCAATCAATTTTTTATCAAGTTTGCAGATGAAGAGAAGTTCTTAGACTATTTCAACAAAAATTGGGTCACTGGAGATAAGATTCGTAAGTAAACATTATTTTTTGTATTATATGCATTTTTTTCTTTTATAAAGGTGATATAGTGAAACTGACATCGTTCTATTTGCAATTAGGTATGTGGCTTAAAGGTTTTCGGGAGTTTCCTCATGCAAATCAAGAGACCAATAATGCTGTTGAGTCATACCATTGTTACCTAAAAACAACATTTCTATCTTATAGAAGGAAAAAATGTGCCCGGAGGATGGATTGGTTACTGCATATGTTACTAACAACAGTTGAACCTTGTTATCGGTTCAAGAAAATCTTAAAAGAAGAAGGATTTATAAACAACTACAAGAGAGAAAATCAATTAGAATCATCAGTGGAATGAGCAAGAAAAATTATGGACACTGATTGTTGTCCTCATGAGAACATAACCCGTGCTTATTGGGTGAGAAATCAGAAAGATCGAGATAAAAAATACCTTGTCACCTGGTATCGTAAGGATTTTATAACGTGTGAATGTCCATGGTCTATCCGTGGAAACATTTGCAAGCATGCCATAAAGGTTAATTGGTTGTATTTCCACTCGGATAATTCAAATCCATTGCTTCATGAGCCTGCAGAGAATAACATATGCAATGACCCACCTGAGATCAATATAGAGCCTCAAAACCATGATGCAAATGTTGATGCTACTCTTATGGCCACAAATGTTGTTGATGCAGATGTTGAGGAACTTCGTTTGGCAAGGGAGGAGTTGTTTAGCTATACACATCTCGTTTTCAATAACCCTCCTACTACTTTGGCAAAGACAATCCAGTTGACTGGTATGCTTAAAAAAATGTTGGATGAAGCCAGTAATTTGCACGTTACTGATTTTGACTTCACACCTGGATTGGGTTCTCTTGATCCATCTTTGAAGAGAAAGAAGAGTTTCCTTAGCCCCACAAAGAAAAGAAGAAGCAACAGAAAAAACAGTGGTTTGGAAATTGATTTAAATGTTGATCCATCAGAATATGAACCATTTGAGTTTCGATACCTCAATAAGCGAGGACGTCATCGGCCAAATAATGTCATGTCTATGGTTCCAGGTTAGTTTCATGTGTTGAATAGTCATGGTTTTAGATTTAAGTATTTAATCATCACTATTCGCTAACATGTGGTATGTTTATTTTTACAACGATGCAACAATCCCCAACCATGGCGATAACCCAAGACCAAAGAGAGATGCAAGACCATCCAACCTTACCTGCCATGCCAGGTACATTTGACACTTTTTAATTGTGTGTGCATATATACCTTGATGCTCTATAAAATTTCTTTGTAATAACGTTTGACATTTTTCTAGGTAACTATAGAATAAGTGGAGAAGCATCATCTTCTACCATGACTGATCATCTATGGAAGGACTTGAACTCTAGTGGGAATCAATGAGGTATGCATAAAGAATAGATAAGTTAGGTTATCATGGTGTCGTTGGGTGGCCCTTTATCATATGATAAGCATATTTATGTTTTCCCATTGTTATGTTGTTATGAAAATTCCTTTTTCATAATCTGTTCATGGTCACTGAAAAATTTGCTCGTTGTCAAATAGAATCTCTTTACTTATTTATGTTCATGCAACATGTTTGATTTTTATACTTAAACATGTAGTTACTATGTTCTCATACCTACGTTCATGGTTCGATGTTTATTATATTTATAGATCTTTATATTTTACATCTTTATAAAGTTTTGGGTAGATGATCAAAGGCCAATGAGGTTCGGACCTTATCATTGCATTTTTTGTTGTTGGATTTTTGATTCCTTGCCTCTAGTCAAAGATCTTATTAGATTTTCATGACTTCATCAAGCTGATTTTGCCTCCATGGAATAGTATATGATAGCGTAGTAGATTGTTATGTTATTTTAAACATGCCCTCTTCATGATTTGTTGATGTTCACTGAATGATGTTTTGTCCTTTTATGCTTGTGATAAAGTGTTAACTATCTTTTATGCTCTTGATAAAGTGTTAACTATCTTGATTAATTTTGAAAATTTTAATGTCGATACTCTTTTTTTCAGGTTGCTCTACAGTTCTGCTTCCAACCAGGATTGTCCATGCATTGAACCTCAATGTGGAAGACATAAATTCTCAGCCAAGAATACAATGTGGTCGCTTTGCCAGCACACAATTCTCAGCCAAGCACACAATGTTTATCTAAGATCCTCATATAATTTCTAATCTAGTTGACTAAATTTTTATAGTTGAAGCTTGTTGGGAGGGGTGGTAACTATTATGGTTGGTTGGTTGGAAATTGGTCTGCTATACAAATATGTTTTGTTGTAAAACACATCATGGAAGTGATGGTCATGGTTGAAGTCTTGCATTTTATCTAGTCCATGGTTTTCCAACTTCTAGTTGTATAGTAAGTGAAAAAGTTGTGATAGATTAATTTACCTTTTGTATAAGCATCATTACATGAAATGATGGTCTGGAAGCACTAGGGAAGTATTATTCAATAATGTGGCAATTTCCACAGTCTTGAGGAAAAAATTCTAGCATTTTGTAATAAATTGAATATAATGAAATCCATTGCAGTGAATTTCTTGCTAGAAATCTGTTATATTTCCGAACTTTTGATGTTCAGCTCAACTCCATTTTGATATATTCCTTTTTATGTCAGTGAAGCAGATCTGTTGCAATCAATGTACTTATCATTCCAATGGTAGCCCCTTTAAATTATTAATAAAACAATTTAATCTAATAAGGAAGATCCTTCCAAGTGTCAACTATATTCCATCTATGTTCCTCATACATGCTAATGAAAACACTAATTCATTCTTTGAAATATGCTCCCTTCACCATATTTCCGCTTTTGAACCAATCTGCTAAGGAAGTCATTTCTGGTAATTCTCTAACATGGAATGTGGCCCATAACCAATGGGGTCCAGAGATTTATCGTCTCCCCATCCCCAATAGACAATATTTTGGAGATAACAAAGTAGCAAGTGATCAACAAATGGGGGAGAGTTTTATTTGCCTTCTAGCAGTGCACACACATACAAGGCCCTTGGAAACCTCTTCTTTACTATTTTATGCAGTAAGAACTTTCTCTTCAATGAAAAATGGAAAATTTAACTTTTGTAGGTGCTAATGATTTCTAGACTCAGACCCATTTAGCTAAAGGATAACTGTAAGGGTTTCTATGTTTCTGCGTCTAGCATTTATATCCCTCAATGACAAAAAAGACAGCTTCTTACCCCTTCTTAGACTAGTGTTTTTTTCTCTCTCTAATATACACCTTTCTTTTGCTTAGTTCCCTCATAAATGATAAATAAGCAAGCTAATAAGGAAAATGCAACCAACTTTACATTCTATTTCATTTTTGCATCACTCCAACCAAGGCAAGGAAAATCGTTAACTTGGGTATGTTTGGGTATGATCCTATACTAAACATATATTAGAGTAGAAGGAAAGGACCTTATCAACTCTCCACTTGCTTTCAGTGTCAATCACCATAGCGAGAGCCATAATACCTGACACTGGTGAAGACCCAATAACAATGGCCTCAACAACACATGTTTTTCACAAGTTACAAAAAGAAATGTAAAATGTGTCTAGCTCTCATTGGGAACAATTCCACAAATTCAATGGCCTACACTTCAAACTATAGTAGAGGGATAATTGATTGTAAGAGCATTTCATCATTTTAGTGGTCTGTCAAACCTTTGGTATTTTTCATATTGATTAACAAACCCTTGTGTTGAGTAGCAATAGTTGAAGTTATGCCTCCGTACATGAAATATTTCACAGATTTCATAAGCATGTGTTAAAAAACATTATACTGCATCTTTCCATGAAAACAGGGGAGGTGTTTCTGAGTTCATCGATTTTAAGACCATATCACTAGATCGATCTCCAAAGACACCAGCTAAGGACACCAAATCTTCTACTTCTTTCATCTCCAAGGGTGTGAACTCAACAGAAAGAGCACCTATGTTTTCTTCTAAGGTCTTCACTTTGGTTGTCCTAGGTATCGGTGCAACATCATTTCCCTGATGTTGAACCCAAGCAAGTGATAGTTGGGAGGGGGATTGCCCCTTCTTTGAAGCTATTTCACATATCCTCTCAAATACAACCTTATTTTTTTCAAGATTCTCTTTACTAAACGTTGGCATAAATTGCAACAAAACAAAACAAAAGGTGCGCTACAAATAGGAAACAAAATCAAAGATATGTCCTCAACTTGATCCAAAACTCGCTATCTGGAATGTAAGGAAAACAAAATGAAAAAGATGGAAAGGCTAGGAGAGCATTTATGATGTCTTTTTAAGCTATATCTCTATTTCATAAAACATGGAAAATAGTAGAAACATAGAAAGTTTATGTGTAGATGAAAATAAACATCTATAAAAAAAACCAAAACTATTCATAAAGCTAAAATATACAAAGTAAGAATAATAGATGCAAAATACCTTTCTGAAATCACCATCTTCTAAATTCTCAATTAACTTTGCTCTAACAGATAAGAACCCCGCCCTAGAGGGCTACATGGCACAATTCCAATGCCAAGCTCCCTGCAATGAAATGTTTAATTTTCAGTTTGAAACTTCTAAAATTAGGTGAATGGCGACATGGAAAGTATGAACTCTGAAGCATCCTCTACCTACAAGTTGGAATAATCTCTTCCTCTATATCACTACTCCACAAGGACCACTCTATTTGAGTTGTTGTTATAGGATGAACAACATGAGCTCTTCGAATTGTTGATGGAGAAGCCTCGGAAAGTCCAATGTATTTTATTTTCCCTTCTTCAACTAATTTTTTTCAGTTCTCCCATATGTAAAAGATAAAAGATACATAGGCAAAACTTGACAAACAAACAATAGTTAAGCATATAAAATTGGAAATTAGAAAAGTGCAACCAAGGAAGAAATACATAAAAGAATAATGATATTCAAGTGACCATTATAGTGACAAACTTGCTCCTATTAAAATTTAAAACGAATGCACATTGAGATTTGATCATGATTCATGTTTTCAATTCTGTAGATTGCATAAAGGCAAGCATAATATAGTTGCCAACACCTCGCCTAAAATGAGTTTAATTTTGTCTAGGGCCTAAAAGGTTAGGGCTGATGTGCAGGTTGCGTAAACCACTTATAAAATGAACTTCCCAGGTAATGAACAATTTTCTGCATCATATCTCATGTGCAAGATGAGTATACCACTTAAAAATGCACTTCTGAGACAATTAGCATTTTTCTGCATCAATCAAATATATATTCAATTGTGAATGAAAACAAGTAGTTTTCTCAGTTTGACCTCAACATTTTACTAGAAGGAAATGCAGGAACGCCTTATAATTCCTACAACTAAGCGCAAAAAATTAACAAGGCATAAGATTGAAGCATTCAACAACTGAAATGGAAGGAAAAAATGAAACTCTGCAATATATCAATGTTTCAAAATCATAACCGCAAAAGAAGCATCAACCTGTATATTTCATGTATTCTCCAACCATTATCCATCCCAAGTCAAAAATGTGTGATAAAGTCTATTGATGTTTTAACTTTTGACAAACCAAGTCAAGTGATTAGGCAGATATATTAGAGAATAACATCATATTTGTCTTTTAATCAGGAAACATAACAGGTTAACTCACTTCACTCCTTTACAAGACCACAGTGCCATTGGCCAATATATTAGAAATGTAATAACATCAATAGTTAGCCATAACAATAGGTCATGTTGTGGGGCCATTGGCTAATATATTAGAAATGTAATGACATCAGTAGTTAGCCATAACAACAGGTCATGATGTAAGGTCATGTTACTAGGGCTATATATATGTGTGTGTATCTGTGTTGGGGTATCCATTTCTCGTATGAATTATTTTCCCCTTTAATCCCACTATAGAGTGATTTTAAACCAAATTTACAAGAACAAATATGAAAGGAAATTTTGCTTGATGATGACCTCATTCTATGTGGATCAAACTATATTTTCCTTGATGACCACCTCATTATATGTGGCTCAAACTAGTAACTTAAAGATTGTGTATGTGCGTCATTTAAAATCAACTTACAATATTTGAGTAAAAAGTTTATATTTGTGTGGCCAATATCAAGGATCACTTATATGTTATATCAGTAAATGGTACAGAGACCAGGAGTTTATCTCACAAGAGGAAACAGAGCAAATTTTTTTTGCAAGTATGACATAGACTTTATTCAGATTCAGTGTTAGGTCTAAAGGGTATCTATCTTGTGAAGTGACCTAAGGTTTGCACCCATCTCATCTTGATTCTTCCATGACATTCAAACAAGGAAATCCAGGGTTTCAGATTTAGTGTTAGGTCTATAGGGTATCTATTTGGTGAAGTGACTTAAGGTTTGCACACATCTCGTCTTGTTTCTTCCATGACATTCGGACAAGGAAAACCATGATGAGAATGGAATGATGGTAGATGACATAATATTTCGTCAACCTTACTAGCGAACCAAGGCCTCAATGGAGAATTAGTGACAAAATGGAGTATATATAGTTAATCAAACACATATATGTATATAATTATTTGATAGCGTTACTTTTGGGGCTATTTGGAGATATTCTCCCATTTCATAGGGTATAACTCTTCTATCAGTTTAATATATATAAAGTAGCTTTTAGTCTAATATTTAAGACTGATTAAAAATTACAAGTATACATAAATTGTAAATAACTTTTGTCTGACTGATCAGAATTCTATGAGATGTGATGCAGTGGTAAGAATACACTTGAAGCTATGCAAAGACAAAATTTCACCATATTTGGTATGAGATTCTAGAAGCTACAATCCATAAAATTCCGACCTTTGAGAATGGTCAATAATATTAGGTCTCTATAAATAATGTACGAATCCAGTTAATCAGAATCAAAATAGAAAGTGTAGTGTTATTGTTAATGCAAGGTCGGCTACTTAGCTAGACATCAACGTAAATTATGTATACATTTTGACTGGAATATCCAAAAAATAAAGAGGTTCAAAAAATGTTTTGATTGAATATTATCATGTGTGTCAGTTGCTTGTCCAGTTATAGAGAAGGAAAGCTCCACAGAGCTCCACAGTAAATATGACTCAGCAAAATAGAGACAGCGCTACGAACAGACAAGTCTGAAATTTAATACGAGAATCATCATGAAAAAATATTAGCATAAAGTTATACATAATTGGATGTAATTATACCCCATACCCACCAATAGAGAGGATGCTTTGGACATGATTATGCAATTTATTAACAAATGTGAATAGCAAAAACACAATTAGACACAGTGGTAGCTGCTACTAGGGCAATATAGCTAGCTATAACTGTCTATATTTATTAAAATAACAACCTTGGAATATGGTGCAATGAATGGAATATGTTTTTATGGATTTTAGGTCCTTTCTCTTTTATATATGTAGATATATTTTCATGTGGCAATAGCAGCAAAGCAGAGATGTCAGGCATTGTGTGTGGTCAGAGGCAGGGGACAAGATGCTTAAACTTGTTTGTTCTTATCTGTAAGTTCTTATTTGTTACCTCCTCATTTCTATAAAGAGTGAACAATGGGGATGTTTTTGTTGTTTCTCTGCTACCTATTTAAAATTTTATTCATATTATTTACTGTAGTTATAAGTTTTCTGATGAAATAATGCTTGGAAACCCATTCTTTTGGAATATCACATCTTTTATCCTTCTTCACCTGTTTCATCATCACATGAAATATAATCTTCTTACTATTGCTATGTTTATATACAGGATCATGTGAAAAATATAAACTTCGATTATATCGATAATGTGAGACAAATTTTAGCAGTGCCACTTATTGAAGCCTTTGCTGCTAAATGTTTAATTTTTTGGGTGCCATAAATTTCAACAATGCCATAAGATTTTGCTTGATATGCCTGGTGACTACCCTCTCATGGAGAGCCACTGTAACTGTGACTGAATTACCAGAGATTTCAGTGTTTTACAGTGTACCTTCATCATATGGTCACATCCACTATGGAGTTTATATCAGTGTGCATATCCTTCCATATGTAGAAGATCACAAATGCTTTTAGCTACTATATGTACCAATTGGGAGTGCAGTAGATTCGTAATTTATGTAGCTTATGGATGTAAATTAATAATTATGCATGATTCGTACGCCTATATGAG
This sequence comes from Pinus taeda, assembly GCA_000404065.3. NCBI lineage: Eukaryota > Viridiplantae > Streptophyta > Pinopsida > Pinales > Pinaceae > Pinus > Pinus taeda. Next base: position 27,148 of record APFE030979012.1, read on the forward strand.
GCATTTTCAACAAAAAAGAAGAAGAAGAAGATAAAAGTCAATTAGACAACACCATAATGTATTAATGATACTAAGAAAACCATGAACCAGTTAATTTTCTCAGAATACATTTGTCCATATACATGGAATATATTACATTTTTCCATAAATTTGTCTCTCCATATACATAGAATATATTACATTTTTCCATAAATTTGTCTCCCATAAAGGAAAAATTTAACCACTGCTCGACCTCGATTTGGAACGTAGGACACTTCAATTCATAAACACCACTTTTGGACCACTTTTTACACTTCAAGAACCTGGGAAATAACATAACAATAAATTCATGCTAAACAAGTAGACAATTATCTATTTCTTAATACTCAATATGTTAGATATTTTTTTTGACAAATTCAATGTAAGACTAATTGATAAATTTTGTTGGAGTATCAGAACCAAATAGAATTCTTTCAATATTGTTAGATATAAGTATCCCTATGACTGTTACAATGTCATATTTCCTAGTAGTAGTTATATGGTGGAGCTAGTGAAGCCACTAAATTTGAGTACTACATTATAAAGGAAGAAGTATTTAGCAATTTATAAATTTGTCCAGACAGATGGATTGTAAATGTGGCATTCCTTCCACAATGGAAATTGACATGGGCTCAAAAGGAGATGAAGGGCAGGAAGAAGATGCATCAAAGGCATGTTTATGTATACTGGCCTTTACTACACAGGTTTCACCAACAAAAAGGAAAGGGAAAAAGTTGAAAGCACTTAGTGGAGGGAAGAAACCAAAGCCTCTAGATGAGGTTGACTTGGAATAGGTGTAGGTCTTGAAGAAAACTTATGCCTTGAGGGGGTACCAATGGGCATGGAGAGGTAGAAAAAAGAAGAAGAGAGAACAAAAGAAGATAAGACAGAACTAGCAAAAGGGAATAAGTAGCAAACGAAATGGACCCTAAGCTAACTTGCACAATCTTGGTGGATGAATTGACTACAGGCTAGTCATTTTTGGACTCCATACACAAAACAAAGATGGCCAAGTTAAGACAATAGATAGAATTAACCAATGATTGGTTTACTGCCTTTAAATGTTGTTGTAGGATGAGAATAAAGTGATATTCAATGAACATGTTTGTGTTTATGTTATTCAATACATTTACTTTGAATAGAACCGGAGTTAAGCTTAATATATGCTAGATTGATGATTTTCATCAGGGAAAACTTAAATAGAAGTCAAATATTAAACACTAAGCCAATAGACTACTAACTACAATCAGTCATCTGATAAAAAAAACCTTTTTAGGCGATTTTTTTCTCTTCATACTTGACTCATTACCTCTCCTTTGTGTTACATGAATGACTTCAGAAGAAATAGAAAAAATCAAGGTATCATGAAGAAAAACTTGTTAGCTTAATATGTGTTGTAATTCACTGGTGATGCATTCTTGAGTTCCTTGAATACATATTGCTTGGGCATTTACATAAATAATTTCCATTAGTTTTCGTATATTTACGCTGAATTTTGTCATTGAATGCAAACGGGGTTATTGTTTTTCATTGTTGTTTTCTGGGGATTCTTCCCAGTTTTTAGTACAATTTTTACATTTCCTCAAGAACGAGCCATGTTAGCAAAGGAGCGTGCAGTAGATATGTACAAATTAAGCGCATACTTTATGGCTCGAAACTTAAGTGACATGCCACTCGACCTCTTTCTTCTCATTGTATATTTTCTCATAGTTTTCTCCATGACAAACTTAAGAATGACAGTTGCAGCCTTTTTTCTTGCCATGCTCACACTATTCCTCATTATTATTGCAGCTCAGGTATGCTTTCCAAAAAGTTCAAGTTTATTTTCTAGCTGTCTCCATTGCAAAACTATAAAGTAGAAACGCTATATGTTGATTTTTGGCTATTATGACTGTATCAAGGGGCATGCTTAAGATCTCAGATATGGACCTTTATGATTCAGGGTCTTGGATTGGCCATAGGTGCTGCATTTATGAACATAAAGAAGGCTACTACTCTAGCCTCTATTACTATGCCGACATTCATGCTTGTTGGGGGATTTTTTGTACAGGTAGAAGCTATGAATCAGTTGGGCCTTGGCATCCCCTCATCATATCTCATTCTAAGGACACAATGCTACTCTAAATATTTAATGTCCCTTATGTTTATAGTTTATAGGATTGTGTTGGATTTAAGAGAACACCCTTTTTAACTATGTCGCACTCCACATATTTTGCTTCCTGCAACGAGTTGCTGTGTTTATAAAATGGATCAAGTATCTCTCTTTTAATTACTATACATATAGGATTTTACTCAAAATGCAGTGTGACACACATCAACGGTATGATTGTTCAAGTCCCAGTGGATGTAAAAGTATAGAAACATCTCCTTCTCTTCGAGGGATTTCCGTGGATGGAGGATTCGAGGAAGCATGGAAGTTATACGTATTTCCAACTACTGCACTCAAGATCCATAGAGTTAACACATCTACATTGTCTTGATTGTAATCTGCAAACATATATCTGGTTCCATTCCTTCTCATGTTTCAGAGCATTCTTGGTGGCCTTACTTTCCAAAGCAAAGTAATATGCAAACATATATCTGGTTCCATTCCTTCTAATGTTTCAGAGTATGCTTGGTGAACTTACTTTCCAAAGCAAAAGTTGGAAAGCCAACTTCATCTCCTGCTCTATGGTCCCATGAAGCCAATTGTAATTGTTGAATGAACGGGTTGAAGCTTCCATTCCTGGTTGCCCTGTTTCTTTCACTCATAGACAATAATCTTGTTGCCATCACATAAATGTTAAACTAATAGCATTCGACTTGCTGATAGCTCTGGAAATGATGCTTTAAAGTGGTAGCCAAATTTGCATTGCCATTACAACAATTTTTTATTTAATGTTCACTTAAGCTGGCCACTCTGCACAGGTTGAATGAATAGGTTGAAGCTTCCATTCCAGATTGCCATGTTTCTTTCACTCATAGATAGTAATCTCGTTGCCACCACATATTCCTCTGACAAAAGCTATCAACAAATTTTGTAGTTGTACCTATTTTCAACATCTGCACTCAAGGTCCATTGAATTCACTCTTATGCCTTCTCATGATTATAATCTTCTAATGTATATCTCGTTCCATTACTCTCCCCATGTTTCAGAGCATGCTTGGTTTCCTTATTCTCCAAAGAAAAATCTAGGAAGCCAGCTTTATCCCTTTCTTTGTGGTCCCATTAATCTGCTTTGCTCCATTACTAACGAGCTTATGTGGATTTCCCAGTACAATCACTGCAACATTGCCTAGGGCAGAGAATTGAATGGAGTCAGATTTCATAGTGCTAATGGAAAACGGACTAAGAATTCTGTAGGGATTGAAACCCATATGTCGAATAAGAATAAGAACAAGGCCCAATGCCCACGAGCTCCATCATTTAGTAAGAGGGCATCTGTGATTGGAAGGCATGGGAGAAAACCCCTATAATACTAAAATTGATGTCTGGCATAAGGGATTTTGTGGGAGATCTTCAATGGAGAACCCAAGCAGAGAACATCAAATATTTGGAAATCTCTAGTCAAAGCTTTTGCTTTAGTACGACGATGGATTGCATGGAAAATTGAAAATGGAAACAAGGTAAGAGTGGGAGAAGATCCCTGGGTTGGTTGCAGTGAAAATTTCAGGTTGTCTCATCCTATATTGGCTGACTTACATGCTTTAGGGATTCACAAGATAAAAATGCAACAAGTTTGACCGAAGGTTGGATAAAGTGATGGAAATCTGGAGAGAAGTTTGTATTCACATGTTGAAATGGCTATTAAATGGTTCCATTTGCATGGAGAAATGGTTGTTAAAATGGCAACAGTTTATAGATAATATAAAGCATAGTGGCATATCATAATGAAGCTATCAGATCCAAAAGTCAGTGCTAAATTTAATTACATTGCAGTTATATTTCAGAAATCTGATTAAAAAGGAGTGAAGTAAAACACTTTACTTCTGTCTACTGTATTTTTGGAATATTCCAAAATGGAGATAAAAGATAGCCCAATAACAGTGTTCTTTATTTAAATTGATCTGTGATGTATCAATTTCGTTATAGTTTACTTTTCAAATCTGCCAGAATATAGGGAGTTCGTTTGAAAACCCAGGTCTGGTAGTTTGTCCACAGAGATTTGTTATTTAGGGAATATAGGATGTTAAAGGACAGTACCTGCCTGGACATGAAGAGATAGCCCTGTCCATGCAAGATTCTATTCCAAAACAAATCCAGAGAAGGAAGACTTATCCAAAGAGGAAAGACTTTTTATCTAGCAGAGATGAAGGTATTTTTTATTTCGAGATTTCTAGGTGATTTCTGAGAAGAATACAAGTGTACATCGAAGACAACTTTTAATTCCTGACAGCCCCAATATACAGAGATTTTCTAAATATTTCACATACTAATTTACAGATATTTTAGAAACTTCATATAAAAATTTCTCTGTTCCGGTAAAAAAGAATACTTTTCAGAAGTTCATAAAAGAATTTGTTCCTTGTTTATGAGACTGGAAACCCTTAGCACACTAAAGCAAAATGTTCCACCTCAATCAAAGAAAGGAGTCTGTATATTGGGTAATAAATGCAAACAATCATTTCTTATTGAGAGAATCTACCAGGTAAAGGAGCGAATCAGTTAGGCAATTTAATAATTGAACGGTTGGTTGCGGGCTGCTCTCTTTTGTCTCTGATTTATAAATAATTTCGTCTCTGAAGTCGGATTTTATTTGGGTTTGGTTTTGTCAGGTGGAGTGATTTCGCAACAATATTAGATTGAAATAGCGATTTTCAAGAGCGGTCCGAAAGCTCCCGCTCAGTGTAAAAAAAGGGTTGTAGAGAATAGCGAGGAGGCTTCAGGAGGGGCTATTTAATTGGGTTGAAGGATTTTCCATTTCATGGCTTGCTTGGCTTTTTCTGTTCTTTGAGGGTTCAATCGTGTGTTTCTTTTTAAAGTGTTAATGGAGATTTTTGCGTGAATTTAGATGGGGAATTGGAATATGGGCGTGGGTGTTGAACGGTTGGTTGTGGGCTGCTCTCTTTTGTTTCTTCTCTGATTGAGAAATTATTTCGTTTCTGCAGCCGGATTTTATTATGGTTTGGTTTTGTCAGGCCGAGTGATTTCTTAAGAATATTCGATTGAAATGGCGATTTTTAAGAGTGTTTCGAAGGCTTCCAGGAATAGCAGCCCGTCTCAGACACAGTCGAGTTCATCCAGTAATGATGAGCTTCGGAACCGTCCATATCAAGACGATTCTAGGGTAGAATCTGACACTACAGATGACTCAGATGTTGCAGAAGTTGGGGCCGAATTAGGGAATTTAATAATTTCAAAAAATTGAGAATTCGGTTATATGAGTGAATTTAGAAAAGCAAAAATTTGAGAGTTGGGGCATCTAAAGTACTTTTATAATTCAAAAATGTAAAATTTTTCACTGCAAATACAGGTTCTGATTGGGGAGGCGGAACAAACCTGGTTGGCGAGCAGCAGAGCGGGTGGCGAGCAGCGGAGCGGAGGAATTGCAGAGCGGGGGCGCCTAGTCGAGGAGGAAGGTGAGTGAGCAGATCGCTATCGGAAATTTCATGATGCCAACAATGATTCAATAATGATTCGATCTGCGTGGAAATATCAAGGAGTGAATCCCGGAGCGGAGCCAGGGGGTGATTGAGTAAATCAGGGAGTGAATGCGGAGCAGAGGAAGGGGTGGCGGAGCCAGGGGAGCGTGGCGGAAGGCGGAGGGATTGCCGGCGGCCGGAGCCGAACAATTTTCTAGGCGGCAACAGAAACCGGGCAATTCCTCTGCCCAGGTAGACTACTCCCTTAGATTAGCTGTTGATGACCCTGCAGTGGTGCCGGATTTCTCCTTCATTCCCACTTAATACGCTGATCTTTTCCATCTTAACCATCGCTGCACCAAACCTTAACTGCCACCTGTGCAGGTTATAGCGCCCTGAGTTTGCGTTCACCACATTGTGGGTGTTTGGATCTGTAAGCAGAGCTGCATCGGAGGTAAACAACCCGTGCTTCCTTTTAAGCTCGTCGTAGTACACATTGTCCAGGGTATTGGGCGTCATAATCTCCATGGGGACTGTCGTTTTCACGTTGCTGGGGCTTCCTTGGGGACACCGTGCCTTGAGTATGTTGGCGTAATTAGGATCCAGAGATGGGTCAGTCTGAAAAGTAGCGTTGAAGTTGTAGAGCCTGCTTACGAGTGAAGAGCAGTGAGACACGCCGATTGTGTGTGCTCCTGCACGCATAAAGCCTGATTACGAGTGAAGAGCAGTGAGACACGCCGATTGTGTGTGCTCCTGCACTCATAAACCCAACCTAATTTTTGTAATTTATAATTTATAATTTTAACTGTTGTAATTTATAATTTACAAATTAACACTTTATGTTCTTCTAAATACTCATTATTTAGAACTTAAGCATTTCTACTAATAAAATTTTCAATATTTTTAATGATTTTAAAGACAATATTACTACTGGGACTGGTTGCAATAAAGTGTGTTAATAAACATTAACAATAATTAGTACGTACCCGAGAGTATGACCATCTCTTCCTGTGACAGACCTTTGGCTGAAAAGATTTGGGTTAGCTGTGTTACATTGAAAAAAGGGGGAGGTAAGTTTCCTGCGATATCTGAAGCTCGTGAAATTCTTCCATCCCTCCGTCCAGCCGGAACATCCCAACTAAGACCATATCTGTATGGAGATGCCTGCCAACATTTATTAAAAAATTAGTGGCTTTTCAATATTGCGTATTTGTCGTGCAGGACATTTTCCATAAAATTGTGAGCGAAAGAAAAGACAATAAAATTACCAGCTTTGCGCTATCTCTAGCAGCAAATGCGAGGATGTCTGCACAAGAAACAGTGTTTGGGCAGTCCTTCTCTAATCTTGATTTCGCTGCGTCAATGACATCAAATCCGTGAAGACTTGGATTATTGGCTGGACTATCTTTCTCTGCGATATTGCTGGCAGTAGAGTCTATAAGAACAGACCCATCGCATCCCTGAAACCAATAGGTGATAAAGAATTAGCAGAGGCAGAAGAAAATATTGATAAATTCATGTATGGTAGGATGGATTAATGAGTATTGCGCCTTACCCTGACGAAACAATCATGGAAATGCATTCGAATGAGTCCAGGAGCTACTCCACTGTTCTTCATGAATGCATTTCGCAGAGCCTCAAACACAATGGATTCAGCAGCTGGACAACTCCAACGGTAGAAACCCACTGTAAGTTGATGACTATAAAAACCCGGTGCTTTAGATTTGGCATTTCCGAGGTTCTGACCACCCACTATTTCATTAACAACTCCAAAACTCCAAGATCCACGCTTACTGTAATAACAACTAGGGCCCAAAATAATATGAGGAGGAGGAGGGCTGATTTACAGTGCTGGTGATGAAGCTTCTACATTGGCGTTTCAGGGCAGGGTTCAATTCTCTGTGGGCCAGTTCGAATCGTGAAAACTCTTGGTAAGGCGAACATGGTTTCCAGTTTGGATTTAGGTAGAGCAGGATCATGATCGCATATTATTTTATACAATAATACAGTGTATAGATAGCGTCGACGCCATCATCACATATTCTTTCGTACAGCTGCTCTATCACTGGAAAGATACGACTTGGTAAGCTCGTTGTGATAAGATGATTGATTATTATTTTATCAAGTTGAGCTGTGTATATCTTGGTTCAAAAGTCAACCACGGGATCAAATACTAAATGTTGTTTCAGAGTTCAGTCACCGCCGAACAGTAATGCTAAATGATTTACGGTGTATTTTGGATGTGACCTAAAATCATAACCTAATATATGTGTGCTGATTTTCTTGTGTTTTTGTGGATACAAATGCTTTATAATTTCATTGCACTGTTTTGTTGTAAGTACGATGCTTTTGCAGTTGAATAATGAAATGCATAAATTATAGCGCTAAAATTTATAATTTCAAGAAAACTTTAATAATAATATCTAATTTTAATTTCAGATATCAAATTAAATATTATTCAAATAATAATTTAAATTTTAAATTCAATAAATCTCTTGTCAGTGTACAAAAGTTTTTCAATTTAGTATTGTTCGATTCGGTTTTGTTTGGTTATTATTTTTTTTTTTTTTAAATTATTAGTGTACGTTAATTTAGTTTTGTTGGGTTGTTTGGTCATTTTTCTAATATTTATAAAATATAGATAGATATAATATTATTAATGACAAAATTTCTAAATTAAATGTTTATTGTTTTTTATTTAATTAAGAAGATTTATAATTAAATTTTAATTAATTAAAATTTAAAATGATTTATAAGTTATAATTGAAATCAATCTAATTTATTGTTATTATAAAAATTATTTAATGAAATAATTTTCATGAATTTTTATTGGACAATTAAATTTAAATAGAGAGATTACAATACTTAATCCAACATTTACCTATCCATTATTTAAGTTTCTTCTTAACTACATGTTTATTTGTAATAGAATTTTAAGTGAAAAATACATAAAATAAAACGTCATTCAGGTGTTTGAAACCAACCAGTGTGGTTCATCTTCAAGACAAGATGAGGAATTAGATCTAGGCAATGGAATAAATAGATGATGAGAGCAGCTAAACTAGCCGTTAGACCAAAAAACTGAAATAACTAATTAAACTTTGACCAAGAATTTAAAAAGAAATTTATTTAATAATTAATGGACGTAACTAGTATAATATCCTTGATAAACTCAAATAATTTAAAGATTATGTATAACATATAGATAGATATAATATCATTAATACTCCAAAGGAGTGACAAAAACTCTAAATAAAATGTTTATTGTTTTTTTTAAGTTTTGATTATGAAGATTAATTTTTATTTCGCAAATCAAACGTAACTAGAGAGTACAAAATATTGATTATATCTATTTAAGGGGTAAATAATAAATAGCAGTGACACTTATAAATATAAAAGATAATAAAAGAAAAATATTATTTTATTTATTTATTTATTTTCAAAAAAAAAGATTAGAATATATTGAGAGGTAAAACAATATTGAAGATAATACTTATTCACTTTTTTTTTTTTTTTTTTTTTTTTTTTTTTTTTTTTTTTTTTATGTGGTTTATTGTACCAATTTCGTACTAACTACATCCACATACAATATCTATTAATACTAGCTATGTCCATTAACATCTTCATGTTATTCTAAATAATCAAAGTAGCTACATCCACATACAACATCTATTAGTACTAGCTAGGTCCATTAACATTTTCATATTATTTCATTAACATATTCAAAGGTAAATAATTACATTACAGACACAAACATATTATAACATGAGATTCGAACCCAAAAAAAAACTCACTTACTTTCATTTATTATCATTATTAAAATAAATATAACATTTAAAAAAAAAACAATATTAGTAAAGAAAAATCATATATAAAAAAAGCATCTTTAATAATATTCTCAAAACATTAAAAACCTCTCTTAATCCTTATTAAAATTATTTTCAATATACATATATATATTTTAATAACATTTAACTTCAATTTAGAAACCTTTCAAAATAATATAGATCGTTATTAATATTTAATTATCGTAAACATATAAACAAAAAAAATCGTTACTCGAAGTTTCTATATACAAAATGTACACATCCGTAGGCACTTCAACTTATTATAAGTCGTACATACCTGGCCATGATACATGATATATGATCTTTATTAAATGCTGTTCTATTTGACAAGTGTACTTGTAAATTAGTGATCCATGGCATTGTAAAAATGTGGTCAGCAAATCTACTTATAATAAAGAAGGGTTCCATCATATTCTCTTGGTTTAGTTTATTCTATTCTATTTTAGATTGAATGTGCTTAATTCAATCATTTCAACCCATTGCCATTTGAGATCTTTAAGGAGCTGGCACATGTTGATAGTTGTTTATTGCTATTAGAGATTTTTAACGAGTTGGCACAAGTTGTCTACGTGATCGTGTAATCCTCACAAAATTTGCGCCCCACTCTATTCGATGTTTGCCTGCCTATATCTTTGTCATTGCAAATCTGTCGTAAGAAGAAATATTATTAATACTAGTAATTGTCCCAAAAAGTACAAAAAGAGGTCGATAGGATTATTAAATTAGAATTGTTGAATTTTTCTAGAAGAGACGTTGGTTCAAGCCTAACAGATGAGCAATTTGAGCTGGCTAAAGGCTTTCTAATTGTTTTTTATTATGGTAAAATTATATTGAGAACTCACTGGTTTTACTTTCAAAAGCTTGAAGGAATTTGAAGAGCAGGTATAGAATTGCTTTGTGGGATTTGATCCCAAAATCATTGATTTGTAAATACATACTCAAGGAAATGTTAATTGGTTGAAACCCTGCACAAATGTTTGATATAAGAAAAGAAGCCGAAAAGGTTGAAAGGCTTAGTCTGTCTATTTATTTGTGTTGGATGTGCAGTCAAAACAATTTCAATCTCCTGTGAGATAAAGGCTACCAGAATTAGCAGACAATTTAGAAGGAAATGCAACAAATTTAGTTAAAGTTAAGTTGAGATTAAAACCTTCTCACAAACAGCATTGTACAAATCTTCAAGAAATGTTCCACTCTGAATCATCTTGTTGAATATGTCATCACATGACTTTGACTGTCATAAGATTAGGCTAGTAATGTAAGCAAGTGATGACTACATGTACATTTTGAATTGGTGCCTCAAGAGGTGCTAGCATCTCTAACAATTTTTTGAAGTGATTGATGTTGTTGGCCACATCTTATGTTGTCCTCTTATTTGTGAAAACTTCCTCAGCTATATCTTAGGATGACAGCTTCCATTCTGCCTGTGTCTGTTCCCCTTGCCATTGATCTAACGCTTGAAATTTGTGTAATCGTCTAACATCTAATCATATGGTGCACAAAATGACACGTAGGCAAAGAGGAGAGTTGATTTCAGAGGGAAACACCTTACGATGTAATAATGCTTATTTCTTCCGTGGAAGTTTTAAGCATCTTAGTTATATAATATTATAACTATATAATAATGTAATATTATGTTAAAAATTATAATTATAAAATTAATATATGAAAGTTGAATGAACAAAGGAAAGGTTATAAATATAAAACATCACTAAAATCGTAATTGTAAAATTAAGGGATTGAGATTAAATAGACCTCTTTATTTTTTTTTTTAAATTAATAAATTTGATTATTTGATTATATATTTAATAAATTTATTTATTTAGAAAAAATAAGTAGATTTTAAATATTAAGTTATTATTATTTAAATTAATTAATTTTAAGATTATGTGAAAATATATGTTTTAATTATTAAAATATATTATATTAAATAAATATTTTCTGGGAATTATTAGTTTTACATTATTTAGATTACATTGTTGAATTAAGGCTTCTGATCCATAATAGTTATAAGAAGAACTTCGGCATAAATCACATGTAGAAAAGTCTTTCTACATGTGATTTACGCTCAAGTTCTTTTTAGATTACATTTTTAAATAAGTAAATAATTTAACTTTTTGTTAGAGATTTCGTAAAAAAAACTGTGTAATTATTTAAATTACATTTTAAATAGATAAATAATTTAATGTTTTGTTGGAGATTTCGTGAAAAGCATTGTATATGGTTTTTTTATTCATCCAAAGTTTACTCTATCTAACTCTATCTATCATCAAATATTGGAGAAAATCTTTAAAACACTTTAATTATGCCATTCCAATAATTATAATCTACAATTCCAAAATTTCTAACTAAATTTTGAAAAAAAACAATTCAAAAAACATAATTAAAAAAATTGACAACATAAAAGAATTTAAACAGCTAATTAAACCATCAATTTAAATTCACAAATCTTAATTATAATAAATTTGCAAATCATAATAACAAAATTAATAAATTAAAAAAACGTATAGAATTTAATTTAATTTATAAAAAAACAAAATATATTTATAACAATTATAAAATAATAATCAAAATTTTATAAAAGCATAATTTTTTAGTAAAATCTTTACAAAACCTTTTTATTTAAATATTAATTAATTTATAATTTTATTAAAAAAAATTATTAAATTATCCAGTAATTAAAATTTTAAGACTTTTACTCAATTTCGACATATTTACATTTTAATATAAAATATAAATAATGCCACGTGGACTAAGCTATTAAAATTTTGAAGACTTGCACTCAATTTTAAGTGGAAATACTTTATTATATTATTTATATATCACAGAAGAAAATTTAACTTTAAATTTCAATATTAAAATATTTTAATTTAATTATTTAATCATATTTTGATGGTTAAAACTGCAATTTAACTACTTGATTAAATTCCAATCTGATTATTTAATTATATTTTGATTGTTAAAACTGCAATTTAACTATTTGATTAAATTCCAATTTGAAAACACGATCTTAATTTTAGCTCAAAGTCAAAGTCTTTTCTTTTCTTTTTCTTTTTTTTCCAGAAAGAAAAGCAATATATTATTGAGGCAATATATACATCATGGTGGTCTGTAGATAACAGATAAAAGATTTGGTTCCCATATCAATGGTGACCAGACTCATAGGACAACTAAGAAACAGATTTTACATATAGTTGAAAGACATATAGAATGAGAACACTGAGCACCAAATAGAAAGATATGATTTCAAACCTGACAACATCAAAACATATATCAACATTTTTACCATAATGTACTGCTGTATGGAGTTCGATGACAAAACGAAACCAAAATGAACAAAAAGAGAGGATCCAAGTGCACTCAGATGGAGGATCCTGTGCACTCAGATGGAACACAGCTCCCGAAACTAGAAGAGACACTGCAATATAAAAGAGCAAACCAACTGGTACTCTCCGTGATTAGATCAAAGTCAAAGCCTATGAAAAATCTATAGCCAATATCATGATGTGATTTCATTTCACAGTAACGCGCTTGACAATGAGAAAGGTCCAAAGAAGTTTCGCAGAAAGCAAGTGGGGAAATTCTATGATTTTTGTCCTAACTAATTGTGTTCAATATCATTGAATACGAAGTCGTTTGTGTCTAAAAAGACATGAAGAGATATTGGTAGGTTTCCAGAGTTAGGTTTATAATAATAAATAAAATTTGTTATTTGAAAAATGATTTAAATTAAATATATAATAAAAAATTAATAATATATTATTAAACTAAAACTATATAAAAGTGATGTGGAAAATGAATTTTAAAGAAAAGCGAATGAAGTTGGATGTTGAGGTGTTATGATAAAAGCTGGTAGAGAAATGAGAGAGGAGGTATAAGTAAAGTTATTTAATTATATAGTTAATAGTGTTTTTGGTTTATTAATTTGATGATATTTAATAATGAAAAAATAGTAATTTTATGAAAATTATTAATTTTATTAAAAAGTGTAATTTTCTAAAATTATGTATTGTAGAGAAAAATTTTAAGCTTATTTTAATTGTAACAATTTTATGTTGTAATTTTAACATAAATATGTAATTAAAAAAGTTAATTTTTTTATTTGGTGAGGCTCGTTGTGGTACAATTCACTCTATGTGGAGGATTGGGAGGATTAAAAGAGGAGTGTGGTTCTGGCTCTATTCCATCTCTAGGCCTCTTGGGTGAGGGAGACACTTCACTAAATCAAGTAGTTTATGTTAAGGAGTGTACATGTTAAAATATGTGGTAGTTTGGTACGGGCAAGAGAGGCTTAAGAGTACAGGGAAGACAACCTCTAGCTTAAGACTAGAATCAGGCAAGGGTGGAGCCCTTAAGCACCATTAACATGGAAGGAATTGTGCTCATGGAGGATATCCGAGCATTGAAAGTAAAATACAATCAATTGATTTCTACAATCACAAACACAATGGACAAGCAAGAAGAACAAAGGGAGTATGCACAACAAAGTGATGATGAGCTTAGCAGCCTATGGCAATAAGTGAAAGAATTGTGCGAATTTCTCAACTCCATATCTATACAAAGGTTCCCTAAGGTCCCCCTAGCAAGTGTAGAAAGTCAAGATAATAGCCTTACTCTAACAAAGAATGAGCCCTCCATAATAGAAGGTATAAAAGTAGATAATGCATAGGTTATGCCTCTATGTAGATGATTATGTTTTGTAAATATTTGCAAAAATTTTGTCACTCTTTTGGAAAGTTTTCACTTCCAAAGATCCATTCTTTGTAAGAAAAGTATGTAGGCCAATAAACATAAACTGTGACATTTGGTAACAAAAGCTAGACTTCTCAAGCCTCTGAGTGAAGGCCAAAATATCACTTGTGTAGAGGCTATGTCCCAAACTTAGAGTTTTGATATGAATACAAAATTCTCATTACTATTAAAAAAATCACCAAATTTAAAAAGACAAAACAATGTAAAAATTAGTTATTTGCCATATAATTTACTTATTATTCCAAAAATGAAGACATATAATAATATGAAGAAACAAGAATGAAGGCGTATAACAATACCTAGAAACAATATTACCTGAAAACAAAGAACAATACACCTAAAGGTTAAGTAGATTGGCATAGGTCTATGGGGTCTTGGATAGACAGTGATTGAGTGCATTGTTAAGGCACTCCTAGATGTTAAGTCATCGGTTCAATTCTCCCCTATTTGAGCCTTATTCTTGGACATGACCATGATGTAGCCTCACTAATGCGACTTATAAAAAAAAAATAAAAATAGCATAGGAAATCATGAATATAAAAACATGGAAAAGTTAATCAAAATAATGGGAAAATTTAAAGGAATAAATATCTATGATAATGAGTGGAATTAATTAAGATTTTAAATTATATAATTATGATTTTAAATTGCAAAGTTGAGAGAAAATTGTATAGCTAAAAAAAAAGTTGAATAATATATATTTATAAAAGTCCCAATCTTAACATTCATGAATTATATTTCTATGAAATATGTTAAAATAAAATAGTATTCTTTATATAATTTATTTTATTAAAAAAAAATGAATTAAAAAACGTGTTTATATATATATATAAGCTTTTTATATTATTAAAATAGGTCAAAAATTTATGATTTAGTGGACCTTTTTTATCTCCAACGAATACAAGAGTACCCATAGCCCAAAATTCTTTGTTAATCCTAGAGTGCAAGAAAACACAAACCATTCAACTAGTCTCATATTACAAAAAAATCATTTTTGCTAAGTTAACAAAGCATAAACTATCATAGTACTAAGAACACTAGAAAGCATAAACATCATTCCAGATCAAAAGAAGAGACAGGAACAACGTCCCTCGCACTTGATCCAGTAGGTGCATTGAGGTCTGAATCACAGTGAATGTGTCCTTCCATGTGTGCCAACATTTCATCTAGCCTGTCTAAAGTTAAGCGTTGGTTCCTCGACATCCTCTTGATGTCCTCCAAAGAAGTAAACACATTATATTGTTCCACCTGTTTATCCTCTAAGACCATGTCAAGCAACATCTTCATCTGCATTATATGGATACTAAGTTTAAGTATTAATTTTTTCATCCCTTAGTATGACCAAGATCCAAAACCCAAATAGAAACCTTGTCTAGAATCTCAGAGTTTGAGTGGGACTATCTTGTTTCCCCTCCCTGTGTTTGCAATTTTCTGATTTCTTTACATGTTTATAGAGGAATTTTGTTAAAATAGGTAGTAGGAGAGTCTTGAGCGAAGAGCCTAGCATTTTGCTAGCCTTTTTGGTTGTTTCCCCTCCCCCCTCCTGCAATGCATGTGTTGCCTGGGAGGCATGACTGCCAAATGGGGGTCACACATGTAGCAATAGTTGAAGCATCTATGACTTGGAAAGGAGCAAGAGAACATAAGAAAAGACACACTAGAGAGGACCAAACCATATAAAACATAACCATCACTATACCACATGTAAGACTGCACTATGCGAGAGAGCCCCATGCTCATGTGAAATTTTTTGAATCTAACACATCAGAAACCCCTACTGCAATGTCTGGTTTACTATCTCCTACTTGTTCTTTCCATTAACAAGTTATTTAATTACATAAACATCGAAGTAAACACAATTGCAGCCTTCACAAAGATACAGATCAACAACTAAAATAAACTGAGACAACACAAGGGACACAGTTATTTTTGGACAATCGTCCCCGGAAAAACCAAATGCAGGAAAACTGGTGCAACATATATGAGGGTTTTATTATTAACTAGATATTTGAATACAACTAAGGTGCTAGAAATGTATCACCCAACAGAGAATGCCCTTGACAGTAGTACCTCTATCCGGAGACAGATATTTCAGCTAATCAACAATAGGATGAACAAACCCACAGTGACTCCGGCTGTTCCTTGTGCTGGACAGCGAAAGTTGCTCCACTCACTCCTCTGGAACTGTGTCACCCTTCAGGGATTGCATCATCCTCTCTGCCTCTCCGTCAGTTGATCAAATCTCAATCTGCCCCACAAAATCACCTCAGTGCAGCCTCTAAAGCTCTCTGCATCCTTTGCCCCAGCCTCTATGGCTTCTGCGTCAGCCTCTTTGGCCCTCTTTTTACTCTACACTGGCCTCCTCAGCCTCTGCGTCAACCCTCCTAGGCTCCGTGCTGCCTCTTCTAGCACTTGACTGCCTCTCTGCTATGTATTCCTTCAACCTCGGATGAAAATCCCTTGCTAAAATGTCCCTCGCTGCAACTAATCACTAATTCGATTTCCTCATCAAACCTCGCCCCAGAAAATCGAATTTTTGATCTCTCTTGGTGTGTCTCCCACTGAACCTTAAGCCTCATCTTATATTTTTCATGTTGACAATTCAATGGCAGAGATTAAGTCCCTAATCAACGGCTAGTATTAGAATTAGCTTTAAAATTATTGCAATGTTTTATCGAGATGCCATAGGGATTTACATTACTAGTAACACATCAATGTTGTGGATTTACAATAGCATTGATTTTTTTTTAGAAATTAGAAATCGTTTATCAATACACTTTACAAGATGCCTCGGGGCATTGTTATATGTTTACCACGCTAGGATGTTATTGTTGAATAAAATCAATATGTTTTACCATATGAAGGAGTATGGTGCTAGTGAATATTCAAGCAATGATGCGTTTGGGTATTTAGTGCACCATAGAATTTTTATTTTTATGTAGTGTTGGTGCGTGTGTGGATAATAAAGCACTGATGCACTTGAATAATTTAGACGCATCATCAAAGAAACATTCACCTGCCCACCTCCACTACAATCATAGTTTTGGGCTATTTTATGGGGGCCTCCACAAAAAACTCTGCTTTAAGGTCTTTTCCTTTTTGTGATATATATATCTTTGTTGTTACTAAATCAAAAGATACAAGCGATTTTAGCTTTCAAAAATATTGCACATGTACTTTTCAAGACACAACTAGTCACTATATTAGTTAGTTAGTTATCGTTAAACAAAATATAACAGTGACATTTCAGGTGCACTTGCAAAACATGGAAAAAACAATGATTGACCTATAAATGCCCATATGCTAATATTTTAGATTACATTCACTAGAGTCCAAGAGCATTGTTTCTTTAAATAGCATATCGACAACATTGTTAGAATCTCTATAGATATGCCTGACATGTAAATCATCATATTATTCTTGTGATACCCTTATCTTTCTTTAATAGCACTCAAAATGAAGTCCATGCATAATAACCTTTCTATTAATCTAGTGACTAATGTTTTTGGAATCCCTAAAAGCAAAAAATTGTAAAAAGTTTTCATGAGTTGCAATTTTAAGAAAAGCCCAATAACTTAACTTTAACAAAATTACCAAACCCAATTTCTAACTTTTTCAGAGAGAAAAAGCGATATTGTATTATATAGAGAATATGTAATAAAAGTAGATAGTTACAGAAAAAGCAGCCCTTGAAGCTGTGAGATCATGATCAAGATAAGGACAGTCAGCAATGGACTGTCTATGTTGTTCAAGAAAAAAACAGTAAGCAGAGCAGAAGATAAACATATACATCATGTATGAGAAAAGCTGATAGAACTAGAATCATGGCAGATTGACATCCTAAAACACCAGAATATATACAAGTATTAAGTAACAAAAGGGAGAAACTAGAGAGAGGGAGGGACAATCATAAATCGGGAATAGAGAAATCCTGGATAAAGCATGAGAAATCTCCATATATAACCTTCATGGACCAAGCGCCAAGTTCAAGAAGCAAGCCCTCCTTCGACAGTCTGTTCGCTTGCTGATTCTGAGCACGAAAAATGTGATGAATGAAGCAGTCCTTCAAGAGACCCCAAAAGAACTTGATTCTGTCCACCCAACCCAATTTTTAACTTCATCTACATACTATAATAAAGTTTTATTTCAACCACTATACCACTTCCATATAAACTTAATTATAACATTACTAGAGAAAAACTATTAATTAAATACTTCTTATAAATTGAGAAAAAATATTATTGAATACGTGTTTTAACTTAGAATACTGAGAGAAGATATGTGACTTTTCCTCAATAAAAGATGAAATAAAATCTTAAACTTATGAAAATTAATAATAATAAAAACTATACGATTTTATCCAACTTTATTTTAAAGTAAAATGGATAATTAATTTTCGTGCAAAACTAACCAGCAAATGCTTAAATCGATTGCTATAGCGAGCTCGAAGGGCTAAGGATAAATTAAAATTTTCGTTTAACAAAACCCATTAAAATTAAATAAATTATTATTATTATTATTATATATATAAGAGATAAATTGGAAATCCCATAGACATATGTTTAATTATTATTAAAAAATAAAAAGTTAAAAGTGAATTCAAAGTTAAATAAATTAATAGTATATATATATGAATGAGAGATAAATTGGAATTCTGAGGGGCATATTGTGTAGCTGTTATGAGAAATTAAAGGTGAATTAAAGATATGATTAAACAGCAAAGATAAATTAAAGAAATACATTGACATTCGCGGATTGAGATTTGAGTTTATTGGTTAATAAAGGAGTTGTCTATAATGCGACTTTTTGGAGATTCCGGTGACGGAATCCGGCGGAAGAAATGAGGTTAAATCTTGATTTTTAGCAGTTAAAATGGTTTTTTAACTGCATATTTGGATTCGGCGCCCTGAAAAACCCCTGGGAGCCATTGATTGTGCAGAAACTAGCTATCAAACCTGGGATTCCAATGAATTGCTGCCGGATTTTGGCCGGAAAAATCCGCCGGAAAAGCTTTCAAAAAGTCGCGTTATAGACTACTGCGTTAATAAACCAAGACGGCCGACAGAGTTGGATATTCGATGGAGGAGCGTGGTGTTGGGTAATTGCCGGATGAGGAGAGCGCCGCCGTAGTGAGTGTGGTCAAATGTGGACTTGATTTAGATTTGATAGCCTCTTCAGACCATGCTTAGCCCGATAATACCCGATTGCCCACGGACAGCAGTGGTTTTAAACAATTGACTTCGCCGTTGTTGTTCTAGAATTTCAAACCAATCAAGATTCAAAATACATGTGGTGAAATGACAGAGAATTAGAAATTATTTTTATTAAAATAATGTTCAATTACAAATTAAAATAATGTTCAATATTAGTATTGATAATGTTTATGGTGATAAAGGTGTATTGTTAATATAATTTGTTTTAAATTTTGTTTATAAAAATTTAATTATGTTAAGGGTTAGTGTAGTGTAAGTTGGAGGTGATGTCAAGTCATTTTGATCACTTAGGTATTTCTGCATTTTTGTTTTTCAAACCCCACATCAATATAATTTAAAATGAAATTAAACCACTTAAAAAAATACTAATATTAATAATTACCCAAAAAACAACTTGGAATGTGACAATATGCTTGGAAATGCAGTGTAATGGCACATAGGCCGATTGTGAGAACGAATATTGTGAGCACGTATTCGCAGAGTTTGAGGAGGCTGATTGTGAGGAAGTCGCCGGGATGACAGGATGGTTGTGGGAGTTGAAAGAAGTAGCCAAAGATTTAGATTTAGATAGGTAAAATGTTTTGGGTGGTACAGGAAAGATGAAGAATGTAAGAGCTTTCAGGGGTGGGTCTATAAAAGTGTTGATCGTTTAGTTGGTTTTTTTTGGTAAGGTTTAGGTTTTATTAACTTTTATATAAGAATGTGTTAAAGATGAAATTAAATTATTTCTGGCCGTCATGCATTTCATTGTTTCCAGCGAAGCACTTATACCAGAACTCAACTATCCCCTGTATGTTCCCAAAATTATTCAACTTAATTGTGAGATAAGTTAAATTTAAAAATTTAAATCATTAAAATTAAAATTTTATATCGGCGAGGAAGAGGTTTATTCAAAGAAATGAGGCACTGAACTATGCGACCTTCAGTGAATAATAGCCCAAATAATTGAGGCGAGTTTAACCTTGCTCAATAATGTTAGGAGAAAAGCGGATGAGATCGAGTCATTAAAATGAATTTCTATTTGTTGTATCGCACTTAATCTTATTTTTGGTGTAGGTTTTGGTATTGAATGGGCGTGGGTTAAAATTAATAGCAAAACGTTAACTATCAATTTTGTGAATTGATATAATTAAATTTATAAACGAAATAAGAATGTTTGGATGTGAAATAAGGATGTTTTGGCAGATGCCACACACATCATTAAAGACTCAGAACTTCTGATTATAAATATCGTTAATCAAAGATAACGATTTTATTTCCTTAAGAACAAAACAAATAACGAGAAAGATGTCTGACTGAGTGATTACCCATCAATTGCGAAGACGACTTTCTTCTTAGAGCTCACTCAGAGGAAAACAAATGACAGGTAAAACTCCTGAGAGTAGTACGTGTTTTATTGGTGAAAGAAGAATATAAGAATGGCGGGGTTATGCAGCACCAAGAGTGACCAAGAGTGAGTGAGGATGATGAATTATTTTAGATCTCAAAGAGCTTATGAGGGCTTAGATTAGCTGTTAATGACCCTGCAGTTGTGCCGGATTTCTCCCTCATTCCCACTTAATACGCTGATCTTTCCCATCTTAACCATCGCTGCACCAAACCTTAGCTGCCACCTGTGCAGGTTAGGGCGTCCTGAGTTTGCGTTCACCACATTGTTGGTGTTTGGATCTGTAAGCAGAGCTGCATCGGAGGTAAACAACCCGTGCTTCCTTTTAAGCTCGTCGTAGTACACATTGTCCAGACTCCAGGGTGTTGGGCGTCACAATCTCCATGGGGACTGTCGTTTTCACGTTGCTAGGGCTTCCCTGGGGACAGCGTGCCTTGAGTATGTTAGCATAATTAGGATCGAGAGATGGGTCCGTCTGAAAAGTAGCGTTGAAGTTGTAGAGCCTGCTTACGAATGAAGAGCAGTGAGACACGCCAATTGTGTGCGCTCCTGCACGCATACACCCAACGTTGCATTAACATAACAAATTAATTACAATGATGAACATTTATATAGCAATATTCATACTATTAACAAATTAAGTTAGTTTCAATTGTTGTGATTTATAATTTACAAATTAACGCTTTATGTTCTTCTAAATACTCAATATTTATAACTTCAGCATTTCTACTAATAAAATTTTCCGAAAATTATTTTTAATGATTTTAAATACAATATTACTATTGGGACTGCTAGGTACTGGGACTGGTTGCAACTTGCAATAGAGTGTGTTAATAAACATTCACAATAATTAGTACGTACCCGAGAGTATGACCATCTCTTCCTGTGACAGACCTTTGGCTGCAAAGAATTGGGTTAACTGTGTCACATTCAAAAATGGGGGAGGTAAGTTTCCCGCGATATCTGAAGCTCGTGAAATTCTTCCATCCCTCCGTCCAGCCGGAACATCCCAACTGAGACCATACCCATATGGAGATGCCTGCCAACATTTATTAAAAAAATTAGTGGCTTTTCAATATTTGCGTATTTGTCGTGCAGGACATTTTCCATAAGATTGCGAGCGAAAGAAAAGACAATAAAATTACCAGCTTTGCGCTATCTCTAGCAGCAAATGCGAGGATGTCTGCACAAGAAACAGTGTTCGGGCAGACCACCTCTAATCTTGATTTCGCTGCGTCAATCACTTCAAATCCGTGAAGACTCGGATTGTTAGCAGGACTATCCTTCTCTGCGGTGTTGTTGGCAGTGGAGTCTATGAGAACAGACCCATCGCATCCCTGAAAGCAATAGGTGATAAAGTATTAGCAGAGACAGGAGAAAATGTTGATAAATTGATGGTATGATGGATTAATGAGTATTGCGCCTTACCCTGACGAAACAATCATGGAAATGCATTCGAATGAGTCCAGGAGCTACTCCACTGTTTTTCATGTATGCAGTTCGCACAGCCTCAAACACAATGGATTCAGCGGCTGGACAACTCCAACGGTAGAAACCCACTGTAAGTTGATCACTATAAAAACCCGGTGCTTTAGATTTGGCATTTCCGAGGTTCTGTCCACCCACTATTTCATTAACAACTCCAAGGTCCACGCTTAGTGCAACAGCATCTAAGGACCAAAGTAATAGGAGGAGGAGCGCTGATTTACAGTGCTGATGATGAAGCTTCGACATTGGCGTTTCAGGGCACTAAAGCGGCGCCGGGCACGGAGAATTGACGGTAAGCAGTGGCGCTATAGAATGTGGAGGAAGAAACAAGGAGTATAAGAATTTGAATGTGAAGGGATGGGTATTTATATGGATGGGGATTGTTGTGCTGCAGATTCAATTCTCTGTGGGCGAGTTCGAATCGTGAAAAGTCTTGGTAAGGCGAACATGGTTTCCAGTTTGGATTTAGGGTTTAGGGTATCATGATCACATATTATTTTATACAATAATACAGCGTATCCGGACCTTCGCAGGTTGTTATTTTATCATTGCTGAGACACAACGTGCAAATGTCGGTGTAGAGATTCATCACATATTCTTTCGTACAGCTGCTCTATAACCGGAAAGATACGACGTGGTAACCTCGATGTGATAAGATGATGATTATTATTTTATCAAAAGCTGCATTATGTTATTTTATCAAGTTGCATTATGTATATATTGGTTCAAAAGTCAACGATCGGATAAAATACTAAATGTTGTTTTGATTTAATTTTGTTCACAGGTCAGTCAGAGCCGAACAATAAATGGCCATCTTGTATGTGAACTAAAATCACAACTTAACATATGCGGCATTAGTCTAACCTGACTGCTTTTTCGTTTTAAAAAATAAGGATTTTTTTTTGTATATTTTAATAATAAAATTTGGTAGCAATTTTTTTAAATCTAAATTATGACTGTCAAATTTCAATATTTTGGGTGCTCTAGAAGTTTTTGATGGTGCTGACTCTATTTTCACCATAAAAACAAGATTCAAACACTGGTATGGCAAGATTTTTTGAATTTTTTTTCCCAAATTCTAGTGACTTTTAACAATAGGGGCAATTCCCCACCATGTTTGTGTGCTGATTTCCTAGTATTTTTGTGAATACACTTGTTTTATCACTTCATTGCACTATTTTGTTGTAAATATGATGTTTTGCAATTGAATAATTAAATATTTTTACATTTAAATTTAATTTATACAACTATTTATAATTTAGAGAAAACTTTATTAATAACATTTAATTTTTAGTTTTGGATATCAAATTAAATAGTATTTCAATTTAAATTTAATTTTTAAATTCAATAAATCTCTTATCATTTTATTATGTACACAGTTTTTCAATTTAGTTTTTTCTTTTTCTTTTTTCCTAAAAAAAGACTATTTATAACATATAATAGATATAATATTAATAATACCTATAGGAGTAACAAAATTTTAAATGAAATGTTTATTGTTGGTTCACTTTAATTATAAAAGTGTAATTAAATCTTAATAATTAGAGTTTAAAATAATTTTTAGATTACATTTTAGATCAATAAATTATTATTATAATTTTTTTAATGAAGTAATTATCATGATTTTTTATTGGAAAATAAAACATAAATAAAAAGAGTGCCATACTTAATCCAACACTTTTTTTTTTATCAGAAAAAAAAGCAGTATGGTATTTATATTATGTTTAAAACAATTCTGTATTTACAGAAATATGGCAGGCTCTTGTCCCGGATATGGCATCCTATTCAAAGGGTATTTTCATTTATACATCTTTCATTGATACATATACAAAATTTTCATTTCATCATAGAAATATTCAAAAGATTTTAAGAATATGTAGATACCTGTTGGTTGAGATATTATCCAGAAAAAAGGAGCTTGTAGCATATCAGAATATTGTCGACCTTATATGCCGGGCATAGAGAAAGGCTGAATGACATATGTACAGGATTCCATAGAGATGCTCAATTGCCACTTACCGAATGGAGATTGCATTCCCTTCTTTGAAAGTTCATCCGTTTGCTCATTTTTTTTACGTTTTATATGTGAGATAAGGAATATAGCAGGCTTCCATAGAGATGCAATCTTGCCCAACCATCTAGTAAGGATGTCATTTTTTATGTCATGTTTGCCTTTCACGTGTTCTATGATTATTTTAGAGTCCCCATATACATTGATAGGGCCGATGTCCATGAATGTACAGAATAGAAGCAAACGATGCAAGGCCATGGCCTCTGCTTTGTTATTTGTCCCATTGCCACCATTCCAATACATGAAGTATTGGAGATCACTTGATATACCAATGTAAACACCACAAGCGCATATGCCATCTTTTGCCGCACCGTCAAAGTGGGCCCTTGGGAAGAAGAGTTGTTGAGAGTCAGAGGCTGTCATCTGTTGTTTTTTCTACTGGGGGATGTTTTGGAGTATGGAGAAATAAAAAGGAATAACCTTATCCATAATACGCCCAAAACTCTCCTTGTTGTTTTGGAAGATCCTTTTGTTTCTCCACTTTCATATGAACCAGAATACAATTAATGGAATGGGACGCCAGATAGATTTTGAGAACCCCACCATTCATATGCATCTATAACGGATGGATGTGAAATTGTAGGAAAGCCAAAATAAGTTGTCATTTGCATCCACAAACTCTGTGATTGAGGGCATTTAAAAAGATGTGCACATTGTCTTTTGTGTTGGCAAAGCAGATTATGCATATGGCTAGCCCCTGCCAGCTCCTTTTCTGCAAATTTGTCCATGTAATATTTTTATTATGGTATACTAGCCACGAAAACATAATGATTTTTAGTGGGCAGCTTACCTTCCATAGAGTGTATGGAAAGATCTTCTATGAGGTCTCTCTTCGCTGTTCTATCAAGGAGAGGTATATGTCTCTTACTAACACAATGGACCTGCCTTTCTTTACCTACCATTCAATGCAATCTCTGTCCTTTGTTTTATAAAACCCTACATTTCTCATATTCCATACAATTCTATTCCATTGGGTAGCGATTCCTCCTTCTAGTCCCAGTTCTCTGTCCGATTTCCATTGAGGTATGTCATCCTTCCATCCTTCTATAACCTGTGCCCAGAAGAAAAGACCTTTTTGGTGGAGGAGCGTGAGAAGTTGTGGAGCGTTTGCTGGGTCCATTTCAACTCCCTTGACTGCATCAACACCCATAAGGATGTTGTTTCTAGTTTGTAATTTGCATATAAAGTTTCTGTAGAAAAAAGGAAGAATCTTTTGTAAACTTCTCCAAATCGCCAATCCTTGAGAGGGCCATTTAAAACTGTTCCTGTACTAGTAGTATATATCTTCATTCCCAAGATATTTCATTTTAATAGTTTGACTCCATAAGCTTTTCCCAAAGACCGCTCGCCACATTGATTTGCACAGTAGAGCCATGCCAAAGAGATGCAGATTCATGATGCCCCAGCGCCCCTTTTTTTGGGAGGGAGATGTTTTCCAGTTTTGTAAGATGATACTTTCTCTTTTCCTTGCATCCTCCCCAGATAAAGAGTGCCATTAAATTGTAGCTTTTTTATTATAGCCGATGGAATGTAATACAGATGCGCCCAATATACACAGATTTGAGCAAGAACCAACTGTGTTAATATCATTCTGCTAGCTAATCCAACACTTATCTACCCACAACTTAAGTTTCCCCTTAACCACATGTTTATTTTTAATAAATTCCTCCATATAAATCAAACACAAATAGTTTAAAGAATATTTATAAAATATAGATAGATTAATATCAATTAATACTCCATAAGCCCTGAAAAAAAAAAAAATAAAAATGTTTATTGTCTTTTTCATTTTAACTATGAAAATATATAATTAAATTATGGAGTTTAAAATAATTTATAGGTTATACTTGAGATCAACCCAATTTATTGCCATTATAATTCTTCGAAATAGAGTAATTCTCATGAATTTTTATTTTAGGAATTAAACCTAAGTAGAGAGAGTATAAAATATTAATTATATATATTTAAGGATAACTAATAGAATAGTAGTGACACTTACGGATATAAAAGATAATAAAATAAAAAATCTATTTAATTTATTTATCCATTTTCAAAAGAATATTGTAACATATTGAGAGGTTAATTAATATTAGAGATAATTCCCACTTACTTTTTCTTAATTTTTTTTTCCATTTTACGTGGTTCATTGTACAAATCTGGTACTAGCTACGTCCACATACAACATCTACTGGTACTAGCTACGTCCACATACAACATCTACTGGTACTAGCTATGTCCACAAACATTTCTTTATTTTTCTTTTTTATGTGGTTTATTGTTCCAATCAAGTACTACAACCACATACAACATATACCATTACTAGCTATGTCCACTAACATCTACCAACATCTACAAGGTAGATAATCATGTTATAGACAAATATCTCATAACATGTTAAGTCCACATACAACATATACCATTACTAGCTATGTCCACTAACATCTACCAACATCTACCTCCACTAACATCTACAAGGTAGATAATCATGTTATAGACAAATATCTCATAACATGTTAAGTCCACTAACATCTACCTGTTCTTCCGAGAAATCAAGGTAGATAATCATGTTATAGACAAATATCTCATAACATGCTAAGTCCACTAATATCTACCTGTTATTCCAAGAAATCAAGGTAGATAATCATGTTATAGAGGAATATGTCATAACATGAAATTACAACAAATTGTTCCCATCACACAACCTAAATAATTATCACTTAATTTTATTAATAAATATAGATTAATTTATTATCATTATTCAAAAAAAATATAACACTTAAAAAAATTCAATATTACTAATCATAATATTAAAAATATAATATCTTTAATAATATTTAAAACAAAAGTATCTCTGCTATATATATATATATTACAAAACTAATCAAAACCTTTATTAAAAAAATTTCAAACTAATATTAAATCCATTTTTTCAATTTAATTATCATAAACATATATAATAAAATCATCATCTTTACTATTTAATTATCATAAACATAAACATAAACCTAATAAAAAAATCATTATTAAAAGTATTTATATACAAAAAGTAGACACTAGTAGACCCTTCTGCAACCTATTACATGTTGTGCATACGTGTAAACATATTTGCTTTATAAATGAATAAATCCATGATATATAGTTTTTATCAAGTCTAGGTCTAAACGCTATTCTATTTGACAAGTTCAATGGTAAATTAGTGACCCATAGTATTGTAAGAATGTGGTTAGCAAATCTATTTATAATTAAAAAAGGATCCAGCATACTCTTGATTTAGTTTGTTCTATTTTATTTTAGATTGAAATGGTCTAATTCAATCATTTCAACCCATTGCCATTTGAGATTTTTAATGAGTTGGCACAAGTTGATAGTTATTTATTGTCATTAGAGATTTTTAATGGGTTGGCACCAGTTGTCCACGTGTTTGACGTAATCCTCCCAAAATTTGTCCACGTGTTTATTTTAATGAGTTGGCACAAGTTGTCCATGTGTTGATGTAATTCTCCCAAAATTGGCGCCCACTTTATTCGATGTTCGCCCGCCCATATCTTTGTTATGGCAAACCCGTGGTAAGGAGAAATATTATTAATACAAAAGGTAATGTAATTCTACAGAAAAGGTTTTATTATTTTTTAGAGAAGAATTTTCAGCGAAAATTATATAGAGATAATTTTGTTCACGCGTTTCGAACCAATCATTGTGGTTCATCATCAGGACAAGTTGAATGAGCAGATCTTGCTATGCATTATAAATAGATCGGCAGAATATCCAGGTAACAGTTAGAATACATAGAGCATAATATCCATGTAACAGCTAGAATTTGACCGAGAAACGACTAGTTAGACCAAAATATTTATTTATTCATTTTTATTCAAAGTTAATTAGGTTATTAATTTTTTATTAAAATAAACGTAAATTGACCATTTTACAAATATATATTAAAATAAGTGAATTAATATACTCATAAAATAATCGAGTAATTAGAAATAGGTAATAGTTGACACTATATTTCAAATAAATATAGGTTAATTATATTTTAAATAAAATATCAGATAAAGGGAGATCTAAATAATTTAAATCAACGACGTTATATAAATATTATTCAGTTGTATAGGTCAAAAATAGAATGTTCTATAAATAGTTAATTCTATTTT
>APFE030979012.1:56718-69106 GCA_000404065.3 Pinus taeda
TTAACAATTAAATAAATAAATATTTTGGTCTAACTAACCGTTTCTCGGTCAAATTCTAGCTGTTACGTGGATATTCTGCCCGATCTATTTATAATACATAGCAAGATCTGCTCATTCAACTTTGTCCTGACGATGAACCACACTGGTTGGTTCGAAACCCGTAGACAAAATTATCTTTATGTGATTTTCAACTTTGTCCTGATGAACCACACTGGTTGGTTCGAAACGCGTAGACAAAATTATCTCTATGTGATTTTCGCCGAAAATTCTTCTCTAAATTGATATGAATCACAGAAGCCTAAATTCAAAGATTTATTACTATTATTTATCGTGAAGAAAGAGAAACCTTGACTCTAGTTTCAATATCCATTAGAATGCGGATATTTAAATTGCAAAATTGATATGCAACAAGGCTACCACTTTGATGATTGAAATCAATTTATGGAAATAATTGGCATTAGTTTTCTCATATATTTAATTAACTAATTGCGTTTTTGTAAGTGTAAAATTTTTAACAAAATTTCAATGTTTTATAGTTAATTTATATATGTATTTTATTAATTATAAAAACTAATATTTAATTTAAATTATATTAAATTATTTAAATGTAAATTTAATTACATAATATTAATTAATTATAGAAATTTTAAAATTAAAAAATAAATAATTAAAAATATCATTTGACAAAATTTTAAATGATAAAATTAAATATACAAATCATTATAAATTTAATAGTAATAATAAAATAGTTAAAGATCTAATGTTCATGATTGCTTAAAAGTAAAAAAGTAATATGTAAAAGGTTTATCTTCAATACCATTTGAAACATTAAAAAACTTAAAAATAAAGAAAAAAAAACATCAGTTAAATATAAAAGAAATAAAAAGAATACAATAAAACTTATTCTAGATTAATATAATTTATAAATTAATAGTAAGAGATCATATATTTGACTTATTGGCAGGTTAAAAGTAAAAAGTATATTTATGGAATTATCTTAAAATATAATCTTGAAAATATGTAAAAACATTAAAAATAAAAATAAAAAAAACTATATTTAAATATAATAAATACAATTAAGACTATCTCTAGAGTCAAATTATAATTTATTAATTAATAAGAACATAATAAATTAACATTTATTTATTTATTTATTTTCTAAATCTATATAATGTCTCAATGTTACAGTAATGATTTAACTTTGAGATAGCTGTATCGAAGAGGGACGTTATGAAAAGGATCCAGGATTCTACCTAATTCTAAGCAGTGTGTTTTAAATGCATATTTTAAACCATTTGTGTGTTTTTAATGCATTTTTTGAAGCATTTTTTACTTTCTTTGTACTTATTTTGAAATCAATGCATGCAAATTCTTAGTTTTTTGGAAGATTGTTTATGCAAAAATTACTAGATTGAAGTGAAATTGAGCTGCAAAAAGAATTTGGAACGCGTAGGAGTTATTCACACTTCAATATATTTGTAGGTTTTTATATCAAGATAATCTCTTAAGATTTATCAAAGTTTAATTATATTAATGGTTATGTGAATGTATGATGAATTAATTATCTTTAAAATGATGGTAAAAAATAAACATAAAATGACATGTAAAAGATAATCAATTCTAAATATATCATTTAGATAAATTGGAAGCACAAACATGGTAATTTTAAAAGAACCTTGACTACCACCTACTCTAAGGAGAGAAACTCCTTAGACTTCAACTATTGATAATCACTCGAGGTTTGTTGCACTTGATGAAAAAAACCCAAATCGTTTAATAATTGGAGATTCCCACACAAGTAATGACAATGATATTATTATGAAGAAAGAAGTTGGCATACTTTTTCTTTACAAAAATTCTTTCTCATGCATCACTGATACCACGAAGCTCCCTCTACAATCCTCCCATTGACCTCCAAGTGTGACATAATTGACTCTTATTCAAGGGCATTAACATATAAGAAAAAATGATAAACGGAGTTCTTAACAGAAAGGCCAAGTAGAGAGAATTGAGAGGAAACAAAATAAGAGAGGATGAGAGTGAACTAAGGGTGTTTCGTCCTTCATGAAAATCACTTTGAAATGAAGCTCAACACCAATAAATAGAAATATAGATTACCAAAATCACAATAAAGGGTGACAAAGAATGATAGAGAATGTATTGGCCACAATATAATTGAATTGAAAATACCATTCTAGAGAGCTACAAACATCATGAAAGAAAACCATGTACCTTGAAGATTTCCAAATATTAACTCTAAACTTAATGAGATCTCATTGTGAGAAGGAGGAGTTTATACCAAATTAATAACCATCAAATAACTTAATAACTCACGATTCTTATACATTGTCATAGGAGGGTGATGAGCATGTTTTTTTTGGCTAGTACTTTAGGTGAGAGGGACCACCCTACCATCTGATTTTGACTATGAACCACACTAGGTGGTTGGAAACACATTTTGAATGTGGATTTTTACCGAAATATTTTCAAACATTTTAATATCATATTTATATTTTTTATTATTTTATTTTTGTAAGCTTGGCAGGACCTTTTCATTAATTTTCTTGAGAAAGGAAGGTTACATCCATAATTGATATGGTTAGGTGGCTGCAACCTGCTGAATGGAAAACCAGATCCGTTGGCCACCTAGTTGCATTATAAGCCATCCAAAAGCATACGAGTTTGAGATTTTCCAACAAAGATATATATGCCTGAGTGCCTTTAAACCTTCTAAAGTCTAAATAACTGAAATTCGATATCGAAGTTTGGAGATATTTCATTTATTCAAAAACAAAATTTAAAAACAAAAACTAAGCCTAACACACTGCTAGTCATCAGAAGAGTCCACTAGAGATGGGTCTTTCGCCCTCAAACTAGGTAATTTTGTCTAAGGGAGACATGGAATATGTCTCTCAATGCGGCTGAGGTGGGCATTCTATTGTTGAATATGAATCTGAATAAGTTGAAATTCCTTATGAATTTCTTGGAGATTAGGATCATTTATGGAAGAGCCAGCTCAAGGACTCATTAATACTCTTACCACAATATTCTTCATCAACCAATATAAATAGACAATTTATTTATATTGAGAGGACTGACATCTAGAGTGTCCAAGCTCTAGCACTAGGTCTCGTCATTCCTCCATATCTATCTCTAACCCTGCTGCCTATTGATTTAATTATGCTTCCCAACCCGATATTAACTAACAAATGTGAGCTGACGTACATGTCTGATATGACTGAGAAAAATCTTGAATGAGTCTGGAAGTGGATTTGCAACCTCTACCCTTTCTTGGCAAGGCTCAGGTGGTTTTCTTCCCTGACGCTTTCCTATATTTCTTCTGCCCCCACGACCCCCAATACTCACAGAGCCTTTGTCGGAGGAGGAACGAAACATACAATTATGGAACCAAACACTGTAATGTAAGGAAACCCTAAGGAAGTGAACCAAAACCTTGAGCTCAAAATAAATAGCAAGCTTAAGGTCCCAGAGCACACAATGCAAATATAAACTTGCAAGGATACCACAATAGAACCCCATGTAAGAGTGAGCATTGAAACCAAAAACCCAGCAATTTCCCCTAGATAGAAAGTGGGTCTTCACAAGAGGTCAAAAACAATAATCCAAGGCTCACCAAGCTATCCTAAGGCAAAGCATAGAGGCAATTTAGGAGGAACCTTTCCCAGGAGGCCCCAATTCTTAACAACCATCCAAAGCAGCAAATAAACAAGGCAATAAACATAGGCACCCATGCAAGAGAAACATAGTGAATTCCAAACCAGAGAAATGAAGTACATCCCCATGCAGGATAACAAGATTCCAAAATAAACAAAGACAATTTTACAATGTTTAGTTAACCCAACATAAAAAACAACCTTTTCATCCCAGAATTCACGAATGGATTTTTTTCAGTTAACTCCAGGCATCACATAATGAACATTTCTCCATTGATAAGACAAATGATTTTGATTCTCATGTGAGGGGATATAAGAGAAACTTAATAAAAGAACATTCATGTTGTTTCTGGCCATAGGAAGGAGGAAACTTTCTGCACTAGGGTGGCACCCCACGAGAAGCTCCTGCGTTTTCTTCCTCAAGGTTACCAATAATTTTGTGACCATTCCAGAAATGATACAAGTGATTCTCTCCCCTAAACTGTCATATCTACCATCATAAAAGCACAACACAAAGGTGCCCTTGCATCCTTCACTTAAGACATTAAATGATTGCATGTGTGATGCCACCTTTCGCTCAAGATTGAATGTGTGAGGGCCGTAACGAGGTCGCCCTCTAACTCTTGCATTCATTATAATGATCATGGCATGGATCTTGAAGGGTCCCATCTGACAGCTCGTAACCTTATCGGGGTTTTATTTTTATAATTAATAATAAAAATATAAATATTTTTATATTTTAACATCAATTTAATAAATAATTATATAAATAATAAATTAATAAATAAAATAAAAATAACATATATGAGAGGATGAATAATGTAATAGTAAATTATGAATTTCTTTAAAACTATTAATATAAAATAAATTATGGTAATTATAATTTATATATATTGACAATTTATTATAAAATATATGCATTATTCATTCAAAATATGTTAATTTTAATTATATGTTGATAAATCATATATATTGAGAGATAAATTAAAAAATACAAATATTATAAGTGAAAATTGAAATAATGTAGATAAGATAGTATTGAAAATTATAATTATAATTTTCTATATTTTAATGTTTTCCTAGATATATTTCATAATTACGCCGTAAAGCGTTTCCTCTGGGAAGAACTCCCCTCCCAGGCCACCTGTACCCTTATGAGCCATTGATTTTAGTGTTAGACGATTGA
Source organism: Pinus taeda (assembly GCA_000404065.3). Taxonomy (NCBI): domain Eukaryota; kingdom Viridiplantae; phylum Streptophyta; class Pinopsida; order Pinales; family Pinaceae; genus Pinus; species Pinus taeda. Next base: position 61,579 of record APFE030979012.1, read on the forward strand.
AAGAGAGTCTATTGTCAGATTGAAAATAGTTATTCTGTTACAATTCCTAAAAATATTTTATACGAGGTTTTCCCATATCCCGCTCATTAGTCAAAGATAATAGGGGAGGACTAAGGGTTGAGGTATGTATCTGCGTTCATTTTGATGTAGACAAGAATTCTTATTCAACAGTGCAACTCTCATTCAATAGGATGGGTGGGATTCTTTCCTGAAGAGATTTTAGGTTTTTTTATTGACTTGGGTGTTCTAATTGGAGTTTGATATTGATACCCATTTCTTCTCTTTTTCTGCTTTTCTTTGTTAATATTCTGTCACTCATAGTCCTTGTTGGTTTGGAAGTGATTTTGTGGGGTTGCTTTGGGTGGCATTGATGAAATTCAAAGTGGGTTACGGAAGTAGAAGCGTGCACCAAGGAGCCTGGTTATGAAGGCCCCTGGTTGAGGGCATTATACAGGTTTCTTGAGGGACCACTCCAACGTGCTTTTTGGGAGTGAATATGGGGATGGGCCTCCTCGAGAGAAAACAGACTATATATGATTTACTAAGGTGGCGCCCACTACGTTAGAAATTGAGTCGCAACAATCTCTGAAACCACGCACCTGGCTGAGCACTTCTACTTCCATAACCCACCGAAAAGATTCCCAACGATCTCAGAGATCCCATTGAACACACCATAGAAATATCAGCTAAACCTAGTGATCCTGTTGAACAAGAGCTGTATTTATGTAAAAATTTGTCATATATCGATGTTTACTCACTACAAAATTACAAATTTCCGTTAGTGGGGTTATAATAGAATTTACACAGAGATTCGTTTCTCTTAATTACAGATTGCCGTCAGTGGGGTTATAACTACCTCTGCCTTCTGCCATGCAGCTTCTCCCATCTTTCAAAGGTGGTTTTACTCTGCAGCTATGAGAGATGTGTCATTTAGTTTTGTAAAACCAGCTAATAGCAAAGGTAATTTGTTTCTATGTCCCTTATTCCTTTAGGTATTTGGTTGATATAAGTTATTTTAATTTCAAACTGCAGTAACGCAAACGTTTTCTTTACAGACTTATGTAAGGTTGCATAAGGATAATACCCTACTTCCTGGTGAGGGTTACTGTACTTCCTTACAATAAGTTGATTCCAAGAACACAAATTCTCCTTTTGCAGATTGGGAAAATCCATTGGCCAGCAAATTGAATTTCCCAACTCATTCCTTTCACTTTTGTTATTTATTTAGGGCTTTATGCCGCCCTACCCAACCATGAATTCTGCTAATCTTTGTTTTTTCTTCTATGGATTGTTAGGTTTGACCGCTTACAACTCTAGGCACAGAATTTTGGGTATGCAATCCCATTATCTTATGGCTGCCAGGTTCCTGTCCTTGACGCTTTGATTGTCTTTCTCTAGGTCTGAATTGGGGTTCCAACCCATGTACGATTAGTAGGGAAAATTTTAAGAACCACCCTAAATTTATATGTATAATAAATGGGCTAACCCCCATGATACATAGGAAAAATAGAAGGCGATTTTATCAATAATATAATATGTATATATAATTTTTTTCACGAATCTCTCACCAGATTATATTATCTTGTACAGTGATGGAGAATCTTTCACTGAATTATAAAATCTTGTAAGGTCTTGGCAAATCTTTTACTGAATAATAAAACATTGTGAAGTCTTGATGAATGTTTTGTTAAAGTATGAAACCATATATGATAATAAGAAAACATATTCATTAAACTGTAATATACTAACATACATGTTTGGAAAAAAGAAACATAATTTTCTCTTCCTACAAACAATGTTCCAAGTTTCAGTGGCCATGTTTGTCAGGGTTCTTACAATACACTCTTTCATATCCTTCTATTAGTTTTGATAATATTCCACAACAAAGTTCTTGTAGGTGTTGATATTGACCACGAGTTCTATCAAGGTAGGAGAGATTAATCTTTTCTCTTCAACTTTTGTCAAGCTACCACTTTTTTCAATTTATCAAATTTATTTCTTATTCCATAGACTCCAACAGCGAAATAAAAAAAACACATAAAGTTTGTTTACCCCAACATGCCAACAGGTAGCAAGCCCCAACTATATTATATAAGTATTAGGTATCCCAAAGACTTGGAGGGGATCTAATTGAAAGAAGTGACCATTGTGAGAAGCCTTCCAATCAATATATGAATATATAAATGTAGATTTATTATTATTTTAATTGGAAATCTCCAATTAAATAATAAAATTTAATTACGTCTCTCCCAATCTAAATTGCTTATTAACATAATTCACTACCCTCATAGGTCTCGCATTTTTTAACAATGTTGTAACATGTAGATTAATTTCCTTTTTGGTGAACAATCTCCACATTTTAGGAAAATATGGTGCAGTGGCTCCAACCCCTACAGATCATTAGGACAAACTAAGAATAGCACATACATTGAAGGTTGTACAAACTAGCTTATTTTTCAAACAACTAATCCAACATCAGTACCTAAACTTTTTCATGAAGATATCATATTCAGAATAAATGGTGAGAAATCTTCTGCGAGGGTGATGCGGAAAGAGTGATAAGGTTTCATTGTTTTGAATTTTTTTTGTTAAATCAGAAAAAGTTAAAAACCAATATTAATGGAATATTGGTATTTTTTACTCAATTATGTGAAGTGACTAAATGTAGCTTTAACCATTCACATTAAGATGTTTTTACAATATAATTTCCTAAGTCTATTTAATATCTTCATTATCATAAAAACCAACCTGTATCCATCTTAACTCCACATCTACCACTCTTAGGGGGATGAAATCTATTTATCACTCTGAGCACTTGGTAGACCCCGAATTAAGATGGATCTAAGATGATAGAATTTCCCCTTTAAATAGTCTATGCTCACATGAATACCATGGTTACCATGGGTCAATACCATGGGTTATCATAAACTTAGAGCTTAAAAATTATTATTAGTAATTTATTAAAATTAATAAAATTAATAATTGATTTTTATTTTATTTTTTATTTTAACCAAGTTAAAATGTTTAACATACATTAAATTACAACATCCATTTTTACTCTTGATCCACCAAGTCCTGAGAGCGATCAAATATTTTTTCACTCTATGCTAGTTTGCACATCACGATATTTGATCCCTCTCGGGGCATAGTAGATCCAGAGTAAAGATGGATCAATGCTGGTTTAATTCTCCCATTTAAATAGGCTACATTCCACGTGAATACCATGGGTCAATACCATGTGCCATTTTTTTTTATTAATACTAATATTAGGGTTAATAATGTTTGTTTGGTATTAATAATAATCTAGCCCATGGTATTTGGCCATAGTATTTTGCCCATAGGTTTCACCTAAATATAACACAATTTTTTGAGTGTACGTAAGTATAAGGTGACTTATGAAGTAAATATAAAAAAATGTTTTATTTGTTCACCATACCTTTGGTTTATTTATATTTTTATTAATTTACCATACCTCTTTTACAAATATCGTATTTGGCCCATAGGATTCACTTAAATAAAACCTCTTTTTTGAGCCTTCATAAATAGAAAGAGGGTTATGTACTAAATATAAAAAGAGGCTTTATTTATTTACCATAGGTCTAGTTTATTTATATTTTTATTTATTTACCATACCTTTTGAGGAAGTATTAAAAGAGGTTTTATTTATTTACCATACCTCTACTTTATTTATATTTTTATTTGTTTACACCCTTGCATGTATATAAGGTGACTTATGGAGTAAATATATAAAAAATTTTTTATTTATTTACCATACCTCTCATTTATTTATATTTTTATTAATTTACCATATCTCTTTTATAAATATGGTATTTGGCTCATAAGATTCACTTAAATAAAACCTATTCTTGAAAATTAGGGCGAATGGAAGGTTGTAACACCTAATTTCAAGGGCTAAATTTACCTTTTTTACCCTTTCCCTTAAAATAAGGTGGGCTATTTGAGGCCATTTGTAAAAATGTATTATGATACAAAATATTCGCCCACTAAAAATTTAAAACCCCTTAATTTTGCCTAAGGGCGAACATTTGCCCCTAAAATTTTCCATGTCTATAGGCTACTACATTAGAAATGGTTGTTTAAAACACTAGATATCTACAACCATAGATGTAGCATATGTGTTCTAGCATATGACTTTGGCATTGGTTTTTAGCATTACCAACCATATGCTAGAACCTATGGATACTTACCCTCGACAACTAACACTTATTTTTTAAAACTCTCACCAATATTGATACAATTTCATCTTAGTGTCGCCCCACATTCTCACTGATGGATGTTTCCTATATCCCTTTTCCTCCCCCATATAATTGTTCCTAAACCAAAAGAAAGAGAGGAAATTTTCAATCTAAACCTAGAGGAATTTATGTGGAATGTAAGGACATGTTTCACTAGAAAGATACCTCTGCATTATTTTTTAGGGAACCCGTCCAATGTAATCAATAGACAATTAGCTATTTTTTTTTTATCTTTCAAACAATATGCATATGCCCTATTTATCATTTTTTAATCCTTTGAGCTACATAAATTAGTTCAGTGTTTTTTCACTCTTTAAACTATGTATAAATAGTTGAATCATTACGTTAATGTATAAATAATTAAATCATTAAATTATAATAATAATAATAAAAGCCATTAAAAAAATTCCTTTGAAGAAATGAATACAATTAACTTTGATGTGTTAAAAAATCATTGAAAAAATACTCTCAATAGATGAATACAACTTGTTAATTCTTTTATAAATAAATGAATAAATTTAAACACTTAACTTTGATTCGTTAATATTTTATCAAAGTTAATTTTTTGTTTTTATTTTTATTTTTAACTGAGTTATAAATCAAATAGGTTCTTTCTCGACCTTCCATCCAGTATACTTTAAGTAAGCACAAAACTCTCATTATAAAAATATTTAAGCAAATATTTCACTTTTAGATATTTAATATGGAATCTCTATGAGGGTGTTGATATTTACTTAAAATGGCTTCTTTGGTTATCACCTTTTTCATTATTACTCTCATATCTTTTCTACAACGGTTAATTATTATTTTCTTTTATAAATCTTAATTGTTAACATAAAATTTAGAAATTTCACGGTTATGCTTATACAAAGCCATGAATTCATGTGTATATGTATAACGGTTAATTATTATTTTCTTTTATAAATCTTAATTGTTAACATAAAATTTAGAAATTTCACGGTTATGATTATACAAAGCCATGAATTCATGTGTATATGTATAACTACATGCTAGATTTAGATTTAATTATGCAAAGGAATATTTCATAATAACAAGTCTATATGTATAGATATATGTTATGTTTAATTATAGGAAGGAATATTTATTAATAACATGAGATAATGTACACTAATTCCATAAGGCACGTTGTTGAGAAACAAATTCCCTGACTTCCACCACCCTGCAATCAACGTAGGGATTTTATAATGGAATGTGAACATGAGGGATTTGGTATGAGGAGGGGCGAGAAAACCATGGGAAATGCATAGAAAGGGCCAAGTATCCCAGGTGAAACCAAGACTCAGAAAACCAATGCAATGGCGCATGATGTTCTCATAAATGAAATTAATTCTCCTATTAGGTGGATCTCTTAGTATGGAAAATCTTCCATGGAAGGTTGTGATATCCATATAGGAAGAAGGAATGGTCAGAGTGAATATCCCAGAGCGTATGGAAACATAGAGGGTGAGTTTTTGACATTTAATATGAGGGACCTTGTCCAGTTGATCCCATGTACATTGAACAAAGTCTTGCCACGTAGTTTCCATGTGGGGGCAAGGAGAGGGCCTAGCTCATTTTTTAAGAGCCGCCAAGAGTTTTTGCGTGGGAGGGACATGTGTGAGGTTTATTAACATGTTCAACTAATAATATTATAGTTCACTGTGCCTCTGGTAATTTGGTTACCTCCATTTGCAGAAACTGGACGACAACAAAACACCCCCATCAGGGAGAGGTGTATTGGCAACAAACTTGTCTTGGTGAATCAATTAATTGATTCCTTGAAAACCATCCTTTCGTTTCATCTCCACCCATGATATGTAGATTGAGACATTTTCTTGTATTCTTTCCCAATTCATCAAGTGGTCCAACACCTTGTTCCCTTCTTATTGAAAATAACAATAAGAAATGTTAAAAATAGAATTCAGAAATTCCAATTTAATTTGTCCTTGAATTAAATTATGAATTAAAATTGTAATTCTTTTCTCATAGCAACATCTAATAGTTAACTAAGTAAAGTTGACTCATTTAACTTTGGAATTTGAAATTGGAAGTCTATCTAAAGTCATGTAAGTGTGACCCCTAAGTTTTAGGGGTCCAAGATGAGTCTATTTATGATTTGTAATTAGATAACTCAGATCACTAAGTTATGGTCAGTTAAATTAGTTCTAATTGTTTGTGGAACTAATAGAGTATTAGCAGTCAGTTGGTGCACTTGTGCATACACAAGTGTTACTCCAATTAACTGAAGATTCCCTCATCAGAAACTCATGCATGTCAATTCAAAGAAAAACCTAGTTGAGATTAGAGTGCATCGATAGTGTAATATCAATTGTATGATTTACTGAGTTGTAAATATCATGCATGCAATCAGAAAAGGACCTAATTTTGAATTGCACAGTTATGGATGAGGAATTTCCCTTTAATTACGGGCTAATTCTATTAGGAATTGTGAAAGAAAAAGAATTAGAAGCTTGGAGGCTTGGAAATTTGGCTAAGTATTGGCCAAAGGAAGTCATCAGATGCAGGATAGGAAATACTTGTGCAGGTTAAGCTCAGGGTTGAGAAGGGAATATTTTATTCATCCAAATTCTTTAACCAAGGGTGTAAGGAATCACAGGCTTGGAGAGCAGCACAAGAGGCTAGAGATTGGCTTGAGCTTGCTTGTGAGTAGGGAGATTGATCATACTGAGTGTTGGGATTGTTCTTGTGAGAACAAGCATTGTATTATCATATTGGATTTCTGATTTAATGCAACACATATAGTGGGGGTTTTCAGCTAAGGCTTTCCCCAGATACTTATTGTGTTATGTGTCATTGATTTATCTTCTTCTTGTTCATATTGTTTTCATCGATCTATTGGCTTCCGCTGGTTGAAAGTAGAAGTAGATTCTTGTTTTGTGCTTTAGTAAATTTCATGAGCTTCTGAATCTATAGGAAATTATACACGGTATCAAATATATATTTGTAGAAATGTTCTACACAGTATCGAAGATAGATTTGTAGAAATTTTCTACATGGTATCGAAGCTGGATTTTTTTGGGCCACTGTTGGGTCCCTATAATACTAGTGATTACCCCATTACTATTGTAGTTATACCCCTTATTAATATTGTTGTGCCCCTATTGCCCCATATTGTTATTACTGTGCCCCATAGAATCCCTCTATTGTTATTTTTGTGGCTTTATATTATTATTGTTAGGTTGGCTGGATTATATTGTGACTCCTTAGACTCCTATATATAGAAATGAGGTTTTGTCATTTGAATCATCCAA